>CANTUR010001519.1:0-171641 GCA_947683625.1 Mallotus nudiflorus
TCGATCTCCACGAGAAATACTGGTCAGACGAAGACGATAACTCAAACGAAGAGGCTCTGGATAGAATCTCCTCATAAATCGCTCTCGAAATTGAGCCCATGTCATCGTCATCATATAGGGCTGGATCATCTGAATGAACCAATCTAGAGCTGGTCCCTCGACAGACAACTCAACAATCATAATCCGCTGGTACTCCGGTATGAGCAGTCCGAGTCCTAGTCTCAATCGTATGCAGAAAATCTAAAAGATCAGAAGTACCATCAAACGTAATCCTGCCAACTCAGGCATAGAACAAAGCTGCCTCAGGGTCAGACATACCCTGCTGATAGGCAGGCTGAACAGGCTGAACAACTGGAGGAACAGGCACATCAAACTCAGGCTCAACAAGCTCCTCGTCCTGTAACTCTCTCTGCCTATGACAACCTGCCGCTCCTCGAGGTCTACCTCTGCCACGACCTCTACGTCTAACTGGCTACTCAAGAGGTAAAACCTCATACTGAAAAGACTCATCATCCTCGGCCTCAATGATCGGTGGAGCGACATGCGCTCGCCTCCTCATTCTGAAAAGACAAACGGAAAGATTCAGACAAAACAGACAACGGAGGAATAACACTGAAAACTACAGCAAGGAATACTTATCAAGACATACTTGAACCTAATACACTGCAGTAGTCCAACAAAAAACACAACTTTAAAACTAGGGCCACAACTCACATAACTAAGCCCTGACACAGAACTCCGCTTTGATACCAACTTTGTCACGACCCAAAACAGGGGCCATGACCGGCGCTAGGGAACGGGAATTCTTTCGAATCCGGAACCCGTAGCAAGCCTAAAAATAAAGTAAATCATGCAATAATAACAATAACAATATAATATGCAGCGGAAATAAAAATCATAATATCATAATATTACTCACATCGACTGGATTTAAATTAAAATCTCATCTCATATATACATAATCTCTTTAATACAAATCCAGTTTTAATATAATACATCTCTTTAAAATAAAGTACAAGAAATCCAATACTTTAATTCATAACTACTGCAGTATCTAGATTATAAAATAAGACTCAAGTAGATAATTTACATAAAGATGCCGGGGCGAAAGAAATCCGGCGTATCGACCTGCTACTGAGGTCTGAAGAAGTTGACTCTCCTGAAAAATAGTCAACGGAGGGGAGTCAGACCTCACTGAGTGAATTACTATAATATATATACATACACACTAAGTGATAATGCATACAGTCAACAGTATATATATAATATGTATATATACAGGCAATTGCACACAGATACAATAAAATCATTTTATATATATTTTCATTAAAAATCATCTTTTATGAAGGATCACATAGAACCCTAGAATATTGCAACCTCATAAATAGTGTTAAACAACACTCTAGCCATACAGGCTCACTTATTCCAAATATATCCACTTAATCCATTTGGACAGTAAACTGGCCCCGAGACACTAAGTCAACCGAGCTCCAGCAGTCTGACTGCCAGTGTGATTGGCCCCGAGACACTTGGTCAACCGAGCTCCAGCAATCACACCTCCAAACCATATCTCACACATATCAATAATCACATCAAATCAATATCCACAAATAAGTTAGTAATATAGCCTAAATACTATAGGCGTACCGGTACGTACTCGGTCCTAGTGCTGCCCACTAGGTAGCACGTTCTATTGATATCCTTCATTAATAATATGTAAAACATTCATTCACAATAAATGATGCATGAATTTAAATGAAATTGCAATATAAACCATATATATACCGGAAATATACCAAAAGTAAACCAGGTATATTTCGAGTATATATACGTCAAATGCATTCAATCAAATTATAAATTAAGCTGGAAATATATTTAAAAACATTTTAAGTATATTTTATTTACAAAACGTGTATATAATTTAATATATACCAAAAATAAACCAAAAATATACTTAATATAAACTTAAGAAATAATCAAATTATTTATGCATATTTAATCAACATAAAACATGCATTTCTAAATCATGCATCCTAAGCATATATATATAATATAGTAACTCACCTAATGCGCTCCACGAGACAGGTCCGACGGGCCTGTTCCACTAGCCCTCAGTCTCGGCACAACTAAACAAACAATAAATAATCGACATCAGAATAAACCTAACAGAAATCCTAGAATTCAATCTAGAGTATTTAAGTACGGAAATAGAATTAGGGTTCGACTGGACATCATGTTTTACGAGAATTCTACCGAAAATCCGGTAGAACCTCCCCTGTAAAACGGATATCTCTCTACTCAAAAGAGTAGAGCCGACCCTGCAAGGAAACACACTTCGAAAAACAAGCTCAACACTCAACCACAACCCCTCGGTCGGACTCCAAACTACAATCTACCGACCGGGGTCCACAAACACAGAATAATTCCAGATATACCAAAAATATCCTTAAAATCTAGAAATACATCTCATAGGTAGAAATTACATAATTAACCTTAAAACACTGTAAAAATCGATAAAAACTCATTTTATTAGTAAAACGGTATATTATATATATAATTGAAAATAATTCACGAAAAATAGTTTTAATTAGTTAAAAATACTAATTAATTTGTAGAAATCATTTTTATACCTTAAATAATTATTAAAACCAATTAAATTACATTTTTAGACAATTTAGGGTAAAATTACCAAAATACCCCTATATATATAAATATACTTAAATTACTTCAAAAATTCACCAAAACTTATAAAATTATCCAAAATTAATTTTCTCAACATATTTATCAATAATATTAATAATTAAACTCAATTAACCAATTAAATTCAATTTAAAACACAATTAACCCTAATTTCTCAAAATCACATAAACTTCAATAATTCAAAATAAATACTTAAAAATTCATAAAAATTCCAAATGAATTCCTATAATTCATTTCATCACCTAATTCAACCATAAACTCCAATTTAATAATTTAAATAATTAATTTCCGAAAATTAGAAAATAATATTAAAATATTCAAAAATACTCAAAAATCCAAACAATCTCCAAAAATTCCACAAAACTTCATACATGTATATTATACTACTAGGAACAACATTTGTGAAGGGATTTTTCATGAATCAATCAATTCGAAGCTCAAAAAAATCAAAAACCCTAATGTGACCGAAATTGAAAAATCGAAACCTAAGCAAATCTAAACCATTTTAGCTCAAACCAAAGCTAGAATCACACTCACCGGACCTCAAGGAGAAGAAAGAGACAGGCGGTTTCAAAAACGGTGGCCGGAATCGACGTGAACGACGATGGATCGATTTTTGGCTTCTCTGGCCAAAATCGACTTCCAGGCGCCGGAAACGGCTACCTCAGGCGGCGGAAATGGTTGGGGAAGGCGGTGGCACACCGGACGGCACACCCACGGTGAAGAAATGGCACGGCAGCGATCGGAACGGCGAAGGGAATCGGTCGGGAGGAAGAAGAAGACTCGGGGGCAAAATGGTAATTTTCCAAACTTTTGATTTTTGACAAATTTTAATGTATATATGTATATATATATATATATACTTTATACTATATATTAAAATAATATTAAATTACACACATGAAATATACACCACACACATAAAATCTAATATTTTAATAATTTTTACTAAATAAAATTAATTAAATAACAATAAAACAAATAAATAATTAATAAAATATTAGGGTAATAATAAACCCTAATTAAATAAATATACACACACAGGCTTTATTTAATAATTTAAAAATACGCATGAGTTCATGCAAGTCCGAAAATATATTTAAAATAATTAATAATACATTGTTTACGTGAAAATTTCCCCGAAAATGCAAGTCCCGGGAAAATTTTACGTAAAACACTGAAAATAATACACAGTAATTAAAATAGGTTTTAAATACATATTAACTCATAAAAATATCATATAATATACAGAAATTATTAACACTGCATATCCCGGTATAGTGTAAAAATATTTTAAAAACACGGGATATTACATAAATGGTCTAGATTTACTTAGTTTTGAATTTTCCCATTTCGGCCATATTGGGTTTTTGATTTGTTTTGAATATTTCTTGGTTGAATCATGAATAATTCCTTCACAAATGTTGATCCTAGTAGCTTAGTCTACATGTATAAATTTTTGTGGAATTTTTGGAGATTATTTGGATTTTTGGGTATTTTTGATTATTTTATTATTATTTTCTAATTTTTGAAAATTAATAAAATAAATTATGAAATTGTGTTTTATGGTTAAATTAGGTGTTAAAATGAATTATAGGAATTTATTTGGAATTTTTATGAATTTTTATGTATTTATTTTGAATTATTGAAGTTTATGTAATTTTGGGAAATTAGGGTTAATTGTGTTTTTATTGAAATTAATTGGATAATTGAGTTTAATTATTTATATTATTGGTAAATATGTTGAGAAAATTAATTTTGGATAATTATACTATTTTCGGTGAATTTTTGAAGTAATTTAAGTATACTTATATATATAGGGGTATTTTGGTAATTTTACCCTAAATTGGCTAAAAATGTAATTTAATTGGTTTTAAAAGTTATTTAGGGTATAAAAATGATTTCTATAAATTATTTGATATTTTTAACTAATTAAAACTATTTTTCGTAAATTATTTTCAATTATATATATATAATACGATTTTTCTAATAAAATGAGTTTTTATTGGTTTTTACTGTGTTTTAAGGTTAATTATGTAATTTCTGTTTATAAAATGAATTTCTGTGATATAAGGGTATTTTTGGTATTTTCATAATTTTTCTGTGAATTGTGGACCCAGGTCGGTGGACTGTAGTTTGGAGTCCGACCGTGGGATTTTGATTGTGCTCTGTGTAGTTTTTTGAAGTGTATTTCCTTGCAGGGTCGGCTCTACTCTTTTGAGTAGAGAGATGTCCATTTTACAAGGGAGGTTCTATCGGATTTTCGGTAGAATTCTCGTAAAACGTGATATCCGGTCAAACCCTGATATCGATTCTATGTTTAATACTCTAAATCGAATTCTAGGATTTTATGTTAGGTTTATTCTAATGTCTGTCGTTATTGCTTGTTTAGTTGCACCAAGACCAAGGACTAGTGGACCAGGCCCGTTGGACCAGTCTCGTGGAGCGCACTAGGGTGAGTTACTATTTTATATATATATGTGTTTTAGGGTGCATGTTTTAGAAAATTATGCTTTATTTTAATAAATATGCATGAATGATTTAAGTATTACTTAGGTTTATTTTCAGTATATTTTGGTATATTTTCAACTATATGCATGTTTTATAACTAAATTATTCTTAAAATGCTTTTATGTATATTTTGGTTTATTTTTAGTTTATTTTGAAATTATATCGGATTTATTCGACGTATATATACTCGAAATATACCTGGTTTATTTTTGGTATATTTCTAGTATATATATGGTTTATGTTGTTATTTTATTTAAATTCATGCATCATTTATTTTTATGAATGAATGTTTTATATTTATTAATGAAGGATATCAATAGAACATGCTACCTAGTGGGCAGCACTAGGACCGAGTACGTACCGGTACGATGATAGATTGTAGGTTGAATTACTAACTTATTTATGGATATTGATTTGGATGGACTGACTTATGTGATGTGAGATATGATTGATGATGTGATTGTTGGAGCTCGGTTGACCAAGTATCTCGGGGCCAATCACACAGGCAGTCAGACTGCTGGAGCTCGATTGACTTAGTGTCTCGAGGCCAGTCTACTGTCTAAATAGATTAAGTGAACATATTTGGATTAAGTGAGCCTATATGGCAAGAGTGTTGTCTAACACTGTTTTCGAGGTTGTGATATTCTAGGGTTCTATGTGATCCTTCATAAACGATGATTTTTAGTAAAATATATATAAAATGATTTTATTGCATCTGTATGTATTTGCCTGTATATATACATATTAGATATATACTTTTGACTGTATGCATTGTCATGTAGTATGCATGTATATATATTATAATAATTCACTCAATGAGGTCTGACTCCCCTCCGTTGATAATTTTTCAGGAGAGTCAACATCTTCAGACCTCAGTAGCAGGCCCATACGTCGGATTTCTTCCGCCTCGGCTTCCTTGTATAAACTGCTTACTTGAGTCTTATTTTTATAATCTAGACACTGCAGTAGGTGTAAATTAATTTATGGGATTTTATGCATTTTATTTATGTGATTTTGTATTATGTGAACTGGATTTGTATTAAAATATTTATATATATAAGATGAGATTTAACTTAAATCCAGTTGGTGAAAATACTATTGTGATATTTATGATTTCCATTTTCGCTGCATTATATATTGATATTACTATTGCATGTTTTATTTTATTTTTAGGCTTGCTACGGGTTCCGGATTTAAAAGAATTCCTGTTCCCTAGCGCCGGTCATGGCCCTTGTTTTGGGTCATGACAAATCTATCGTCGTACCGGTATGTACTCGGTCCTAATGTTGCCCATTAGGAAGCACGTTCTATTGATATCCTTCATTAAAAATAACTCATTTCATTCATAAAATAATGATGCATGATATCATTATAAATAACATTATAAACCATATATATACTAGAAATATACCTAAAATAAACTAAGTTTATTTCAAGTATATATACGTAAAATCAATTCAAATAAATCATGGAATATATTAAATTAAACCAATAATATATTTGAAAATAATATAGATTTGATTAAAAAGAAAAACATGCATTTATTAAGCCATTTATGCATAATTCATACAATTAAAACATACATAATTCTAAAAACATGCAACCTAAATGCACGCATATATAAAATAATAACTCACAGGTGTGCACTCCTCGAGACAGGTCCAACGGGCATGGTCCACTAGGCTTCGATCTCAGCACAACTAACTATAAAATAATAACACGAAAATCAGAATAAATCTAACTTAACGTTTAGAGACTCAATCTAGGATTACCAATACAGACAGAGAATATGAATTAGACCCAATGTCACGTTTTACGAGAATTTTACCAAAAATTCAGCAGAACCTCCTCTGTAAAATGAACATCTCTCTAGTTAAAAAGTAGAGTCAGTCCTGTAAGAAAAATACACTTCAAACTAGAATTCTTACAACTCCTCGGTCGGGATCCCAAACTACAATTTTCCCCAACCGAGGTCCACAATTCATAACAAAATACAATAAAATATATTAAAATTCAATAAATACCAAAAATACCCTTTAAGTACCAAAATATAGAAAATTTAAATATTAAAACACCAAAAGTAATTATTTTACCAATCATTACTTAAAAACCCTAATTAATAATATAATATTATTAAAAATCGATATTTCTCGATAATTTCACAAATATTAATAAAAATTCATTTTATAAATCCAAATTACTTAATTAGTCCAAAAACATATTAAAAATTACTAAAAACCCATTTATTTACAAAAATAGTATTTTATATAATTTGAAAATAATTTTTGAAAAATAGCATTAATTAGTTAAAATTAGTAAATAATTCATAAAAATTATTTTTATACCCCAAATAATTATTAAAACCAATTAAATTTAATATCTAACTAAAATCATCACCAAATTACCAAAATACCCCTAATATATAAAAATACACATAAAATACTAATAATCTTAAAAAATTCAATAGAAATTATATAAATACTAAAAAATTATTTTCTCAACATATTAATCATTAAAATCAACAAATACACCTAATTAACCAATTATTTCTAATTAAATATATATTTAACTTACATTTTCAAAACTAACATAAACTAAAAATAATTATAAAAATTACACAAAATACGAAAAAATTATAAATTAAATTCTAAAATTAATTTTAACCACCAATAACATCAAAAATCACAATTTCATAATTTATTTAATTAATTTACAAAAATAATCAAATAATAAAAAATTCGCAAAAATCAAAATAATTTCCAAAAATTACACAAAAATTATGGGATGAAGATCAAGCTACGAAAATCAACATTTGTTAAGGCACTTCTCATGAATCAAGCAAAATAATAAAAAAAATTAAAAATCTAAGAATATCTGAAAATGAAAATGAGTTCAAAACCTCACCACCATGCATTTTTTGGCGAAAAGGGGCTCATAATCTTCTTCCTTGAAGCTCCATGAGTTCAACACCACTAAAAACGTTTGATTTGGTGGCCGGATGGAGGAGAGAACGATTTTTGGGTTTTTGGCTTCTTAAGCTTCAAGCGGTGCTGGAGATGGAAGGCTGATGGCGGCGATGACGTGAGCAAGTGGGGGAGGCACTCTGTCAGTCGATGAATGGAAGAAACAGATAGTGATGGGGCATGAAGAAGACGATTGGGAAAGAGAGTGAGGGAGGAGACGTTTTGTATATTTGTGTGTGTGTGTATATATATATATATATATATATATATATATATATATTAATAAAACTTTATAATAAAAAAATTAATAAACTATATATTATATTCTAAAAAAATTCACACACCACACATTTAATACACACACACATATATATTTTACACAATAAAATAACAATACACACATTTAATTAATAATATCCTAATTAATTATATATGTGCATATATATATATTAACTCATGAAATTACATTCACACAATGTAAATTTATTAAAATATTAATATTTAAAATGCTAAGGCACCAAATTAAATATTAATAAAATAATATTTCCCGAAATAATGAACTTAAAGTCATACATTTACGTAGAAAATGTTAATTAAACGTAAAGATAATAATGATAATAATTCACAAGATAATAAAATAATCAATTATTGTTTTAAAATGATTAACACTGCATATCCTATTTTAAAATAAAATAATTTAAAAACTCGGATTATTACATTAATAAAACTTTATAATAAAAATTAATAAACTATATATTATATTATACATTATTTTATTCAACAAAATCCACACACCACACATTAAAATACACACACACACATATATATATACACACACATACATTAATATATTACACACTAATATTAACAATATACGCATTTAAATAAATATTAACTAATTAATAATATATATATATATATATATATAAACTCATGAAATTACATTAAATTGATGTAATTTATTAAAATATTAATATTTAAAATGCTAAGGCACAAAATTAAAGATTAATAAAACACTATTTCCTGAAATAATAACTTAAAGACATGCATTTATGTAGTAAATGTTAATTAAACGTAAAATAATAACGATAATAATTAACAAGATAATAAAATAATCATTTATTATTTTAAAATTATTAACACTGCATATCCTGTTTTAAAATAAAATAATTTAAAAACTTGGGTTATTACAAAAAGACTCGATCTAAGAATACAAAACTCAGAAATTCAAGATCGACCCGACGTCACGTTTTATGAGAATTCTACAAAAAATTCAGCAGAACCTCCTCTATAAAACGAAAATCTCTCTACTAAAAAGTAGAGTTGATCCTGCAAGGGAAACACACTTCTAAAACACAAGGCTCAACACCTCGGGTTGGGATCCCGAACTGCACAATTTCCTAACTGAGTTTCACAATTCACCAAAAATACAAATAAAATAATAAATATATTAAAAATCATTAAATTCCATAAATGTCCATAAAATACCAATATATAATATATTTAAGCATTAAAACACTAAATACCAATATTTACACAATAATTAAATAAAATCTCAAATAATAATATAATATTAATAAAAATCAAGTTTTTCAATAATTCAACATAAAATAGTAAAAATTCACTTTTATATACTCAAATAGCTTAAATAGCTAAATATATATTAAAAGTAATTAAAAATCCATTTAATCACCAAAATATTAAATAATATATTATTTGAATATAATTTTCAAAAATTAGTATTAATTAGTTAAAAATAGTAAATAATATATAAAAATCATTTTAATACCCTATATAATTCTAAAATCATTTAAAACATATTATTTAACTATAATTTTCACAAAATTACACAATTAACTCATAAATACAAAATTCTCATAATATATATAATATTCTCAAAAATTATAGAAATTCACCAAAAATTATTTTAATAATTCTAAAATTATTAACTCAATTTACTAACACTAATTTAACTAAAATTTTATTAAAAATAATAATTAACATAATTATCAAAAATTTAATATTTAATATTTAATATTAAAATAATAAAAAATTATCCATAATTCAAATTAATTCAAGAAAATATAAAAAAAATATTTTTGAGAAGCTAAAGCTACCACAAATAACATTTGTGAAGTAAATTTTCATAAATCAAACATTATCAAGTTAAAAAAAAAATAAAAATCCTAAAACACAAACCAAAAATCAAAGATATCTAAAAATCAAAAGGATTTGAGCTCAAATGGAGCTCAGAAATGGACTCACGGATCAAGAGTGTTCAAAAGAGACCGGAATGAAGTCCAACGGTGGCCGAAATCCTCACCGGCATCAATAGAGCTTCACCTTTAGTCAAGCTTTGATTTCGTCACTTTGACATCAATCTGGCAAGCTGAAGGTGGCGAGCAGGTGGAGGAGGAAGGGAGGAGTTGATGGTAGTGAGTGGTGGTTGTGGCTAATGGTCTGACGTGGGTGGAGGGTGGCTAACCGAGAAGAAAAAGAATAATAAGGAGCTTTGACACGATTTTCTGCTTTTGACTTTTTTATTTTTTTATTTAATTTTGAAATTACTAAAATGCCCTTCCATAAAAAAAATAATAATAACAACGATGATAATAATAACAATGATAATAATAACAATGTTAACAATAATAATACTAATATTAATATTAATAACAATGATAATAATAATAATAACTTTAATATTATTAAGTAAACTCACGTAAAATGAATTATTTTTACGTAAAAAATTTCTTAGAATAAAATACATAAATAATATTAGCAAATAACAACAATAATATATAATAAAATTTAAAATTATTAACACTGCATATTCTAAAATAATATTATTTTATTTAAAATACTGTGTCATTACAGGTTCATGCAATATATATATATATATATATATATATATATATATATATATATATATATATATATATATATATATATATATATATATATATATATATATATATATTCGCTATCAAGAACATGTGCAGGTCTTGCAATTGTTCAAAAAATTGTGCATTTGTAATAGAAGAAAATATTCTAAAACTTGTATGACAGTTGTTATTTGAATGTTAAATGAAACATCGTAGACATTTGGAATTACACACTACAGATTATATTCACTATATAATTTGAATGAGGAACTAAATTAAAAAACACACATTGCAATTCAACAAAACTTGTATTTGTAATTCAAGAAGTGCAAATCATAGTAGATGTTCCAAAGTATGTAGACATCCAAAAGTGAACTAAATCACTTTTTCTAGTATACTAACAAAATATAAGCTAACTTGTATTAATGTAATATCTCGAGTTTTTAAATAATTTTAAACTGCATCGGGATATGCAGTGTTAATAATTTTTATATATACATATGATTATCTAATTAGTTTGTTATTTATTAAAGTCATTTTTAATTATTTTAAGTCTTTTACGTAAAATTTTCCTGAGAGTTTTATTTTCAGGGAAATTAAAATCTAAATAAATAATTATTAATTATTTTGGACGATTTTGTGAATTTTCATGAGTCCATGCACGATTTTAAGTGTCGTATTAAAATATATACTTAAATAATTAGGGTTTATTTTTAATTAAATTTATATTATATTATATAGTTTTAATAATTAATATGTGTATATATATGTATATGTATATAGATATTATTAATTATGTGTGCGGTGTATATTACTTGGAATATAATATTCATATATTATTATAATATAAATTAAAGTTATATATATACATATATATTTACAAAATCATAAAGTTCTCCATATTTATGGTTTTGCCATCGACTTCACCTTCTTCGTGCCCGATGTCTCCCATTCATTTCCGACCACTGTCACGTCCATTTCTTGTCGTCGGTGTGCCTCCCAGCGATCCTCCTCCATCCCTAGCTCCCTCCGCCACTTTGTCCTTCCTTTTTCGGCGTTGTTTGGTCAGTTTTCTCCCTAGAAACCGAAAACCACCCTTAGCTCCGACCAGGACGTTTTCGACCACCATTTGAAGTGCTACCAGTCTCTATCTCTTCCTTGAGCTCTGATGAGTTCATTTCCAAGCTTAGTTTCACTTGATTTGGTCTATATTTTCCTAGGTTTTCAATTTTCAATTTCGGCCTATATGAGTTCTTGAATTTTTTTGAGCTTTGATTCTTATGATTCAAGCTAACTTCCTTCATAAAGATTGATCCTAGTAGCTCAATATATATCTTGTAATTTTTTTTGGAATTTTTAGGAATTATTTTGATTTTTGTGAATTTTTATTATTTTATTAATATTTTCTAATTTTCATAAATTAATTAAATAAATTATGAAATTGTGATTTATGGTTTTTATAGGTGTTAAAATGAATTTTAGAAATTTATTTGTAATTTTTATGATTTTTGTATAATTATTGTGAATTTATTTAGTTTATGTGATTTTTAGAAAATTAGGTTAATTATATATTTTGTTGAAATTAATTGGTTAATTGAGTATAATTATTGATTTTATTGAATTATATGTTGAGAAATTAGTTTTTGAGTAATTATATTATTTTTAGTGAATTTTTGTATAATTATAGTGAATTATATGAATTTATATATAGTTAGGGGTATTTTGGTAATTTGGTACTGAATTGGTTAAAAATTAAATTAAATTGGTTTTAATAGTTATTTGAGGTATAAAAATGATTTTTACAAATTATTTAGTATTTTTAACTAATTAAAACTATTTTTCGTAAATTATTTTCAAATTATATATAATATACTATTTTTTCTAAATAAATGAGCTTTTATCGGTTTTTAATATGTTTTAGGGCTAATTATGTAATTTGGAGTTATAAAATATATTTTGGTCAATATTTTTGATATTATCAAGAATTGTTGATTTTTAATAATATTTTATTAAAATTAGGGTTTTTATGTAATTATCGGTGAAATAATTATTTTCAAATATCTGATTTGCTATATTTTGATTATTCAAGGGTATTTTTGGTATTTCTAGCATTTAAATGTGTTCTGTGTATATCTCGTGAATTATGAGCCTCGGTCGGTAGAATTGTAGTTTGGGAGTCCGACCGAGGGGTTATATGGCTATGTATTCTTAAAGTGTGTTTTTTGTGCAGGATCGGCCCTACTTTTATAGGGAGATGTCCATTTTACAGAGGAGACTTTGCCAAAATTTCGGTAGATTTCTCGTAAAACATGACAACCGGTCCAAGTCTAGTTTTAAATTTTTAATTAAGTCTTTCCGTAGTAACTCTAGAAGCGTAGAGTTAGAATTTATTCTGATGATTGTTATTTTATTTTTCTAGCTGCGCTGAGACCGAGGCCTAACGGACCAGGCTCGCTGAGTCTATCTCGAGGAGCGCACACTAGTGAGTTATTATACTGTATATATATGCATTGCATATAGGATGCATCACTTAGGGTTTCTCATTTTCATTATATGTTTTTAAAGTGATTTAAATTATAATATTTTTGGTAGATCTAGGTTTTGTATTTTTGTATATATGCATGTTAAATAATTATGCATGTTATTTTGATATATGCACGTTAAATAATTAGGTGTATGTTAAATACATTTTAGTATATATACATGTTTTAAATGTACATTTAGTCATAGTTATTTTATTTAATGATTAGTATACTTTAGGTATAGTTTTAGTATATTTTAGGTTTATTCTTAAATAATTGCATGCTATATTATGAACCTACACTTAAATTGTTTTTTAAGTTTATTTTTGATATATTTCCAAATAAATGCATGTTTTATTATTAATTCAAACCTAACACATTAGTGGTATACTTAGGGTTTATTTGTGATATATGCATGCTAGAAAATTAGGTTATTTTGGTATATTGTGAATATATGTTAAACCTAAATGCATGTTTTAGTACATATACATATTTAAATGAATATTTATACATAATTGTCTTATTAAGTGATTTGTGTACTTAGGGTATATTCTTTGTATATTTAGGTACATTTTTAAGCAAATGCATGTTGTATTATTAAAATGCACTTGATTTTTTTTAACTATATTAATGGTTTATCTTTAGTATATTTCATATTTTATTTGACATATATATACTCGAAATATACTGAGTATATTTTTGGTATATATATATATGG
The DNA here is from genome assembly GCA_947683625.1 of Mallotus nudiflorus. Lineage (NCBI taxonomy): Eukaryota > Viridiplantae > Streptophyta > Magnoliopsida > Malpighiales > Euphorbiaceae > Mallotus > Mallotus nudiflorus. The sequence goes on from CANTUR010001519.1 coordinate 14,297, forward strand.
TTGATTTTACTATTATGAATATTATTCTACATTAATTATTTTCCGAATGAATAATTTATTTTAAATGAAGGATATCAATAAAATGTGCTACCTAATGGGCAGCACTAGGACCGTGTACATACCAGTGCGATAGATTAGGGTTAAGTGAGAATCAAATGTGGTGATTATAATTGATTTAATTGATTTTATTAAGATCAATGGTGTGATTAGTAATGTGATTGCGGGGCCAATCACACTGACAGTCAGACTGCTGGAGCTCGATTGACTTAGTGTCTTGGAGCCAGTTGTCACGACCCAAAACAGGGGCCATGACCGGCGCTAGGGAACGGGAATTCTTTCGAATCTGGAACCCGTAGCAAGCCTAAAAATAAAATAAACATGCAATAATAACAATAACAATATAATATGCAGCGGAAATAAAAATCATAATATCATAATATTATTCACATCAATTGGATTTAAATCAAAATCTCATCTCATAGATATATAATCTTTTTAATACAAATCCAGTTTCAATATAATACATCTCTTTAAAATAAAATACATGAAATCCAATACTTTAATTCATAACTACTGCAGTGTCTAGATAAAATAAATAAGACTCAAGTAAATAATTTACACAAAGAAGCCGAGGCGGAAGAAATCCGGCGTATCGACCTGCTACTGAGGTCTGAAGAAGTTGACTCTCCTGAAAAATAGTCAACGGAGGGGAGTCAGACCTCACTGAGTGAATTACTATAATATATATACATACAAACTAAGTGATAATGCATACAGTCAACAGTATATATAATATGTATATATACAGGCAATTGCACACAGATGCAATAAAATCATTTTATATATATTTTCATTAAAAATCATCTTTTATGAAGGATCACATAGAACCCTAGAATATCGCAACCTCAGAAAATAGTGTTAAACAACACTCTAGCCATACAGGCTCACTTATTCCAAGTATATCCACTTAATCCATTTGGACAGTAGACTGGCCCCGAGACACTAAGTCAACCGAGCTCCAGCAGTCTGACTGCCAGTATGATTGGCCCCGAGACACTTGGTCAACCGAGCTCCAGCAATCACACCTCCAAACCATATCTCACACATCAAATAATCACATTCAAATCAATATTCACAAATAAGTTAGTAATATAGCCTAAAGCTATAGGCGTACCAGTACTCGGTCCTAGTGCTACCCACTAGGTAGCACGTTCTATCGATATCCTTCATTAATAAATAATATAAAACATTCATTCACAATAAATGATGCATGAATTTAAATGAAATAGCAATATAAACCATATATATATACCGGAAATATACCAAAAGTAAACCAGGAATATTTCGAGTATATATATATCAAATGCATTCAATCAAATTATAAATTAAGCTGGAAATATATTTAAAAACATTTTAAGTATATTTTATTACAAAACATGCATATAATTTAATATATACCAAAAATAAACCAAAAATATACTTAATGTAAACTTAAGAAATAATCAAATTATTTATGCATATTTAATCAACATAAAACATGCATTTCTAAATCATGCATCCTAAGCATATATATATAGTATAGTAACTCACCTAATGCGCTCCTCGAGATGAGTCCGACGGGCCTGGTCCACTAGCCCTCGATCTCGGTGTAACTAAACAAACAATAAATAATAGACATCAGAATAAACCTAACAGAAATCCTAGAATTCAATATAAAGTATTAAAATACGGAAACAGAATTAGGGTTCGATTGGACATCACGTTTTACGAGAATTCTACCGAAAATTTGGCAGAACCTCCCCTGTAAAATGGACATCTCTCTACTCAAAAGAGTAGAGCCGACCCTGCAAAGAAATACACTTCGAGAAACTACACAAGGCACAATCAAAATCCCACGGTCGGACTCCAAACTATAGTCTACCGACCGGGGTCCACAAACACAGAATAATTCCCGAAATACCAAAAATATCCTTACAACATAGAAATTCATTTTATAAGTAGAAATTACATAATTAACCTTTAAACACTGTAAAAACCGATAAAAACTCATTTTATTAGAAAAATCATATATTATATATATAATTGAAAATAATTCACGAAAAATAATTTTAATTAGTTAAAAATACTAGATAATTTATAGAAATCATTTTTATACCTTAAATAATTATTAAAGCCAATTAAATTACATTTTTAGACAATTTAGGGTAAAATTACCAAAATACCCCTATATATATAAATATACTTAAATTACTTCAAAAATTCACCAAAAATTATACAATTATCCAAAATTAATTTTCTAAACATATTTATCAATAATATCAATAATTAAACTCAATTAACCAATTAAATTCAAATAAAAACACATTTAACCTAATTTCTCAAAATCACATAAACTTCAATAATTCAAAATAAATACTTAGAATTTCATAAAATTCCAAATAAATTCCTATAATTCATTTCAACACCTAATTTAACCATAAACCCCAATTTCATAATTTAAATAATTAATTTCCAAAAATTAGAAAATAATATTAAAATATTCAAAAATACCCAAAAATCCAAACAATCTCTAAAAATTCTACAAAAATTCATACATGTAGATTGAGCTACTAGGAACAATATTTGTGAAGGGATTTTTCATGAATCATTCAGTTCGAAGCTCAAAAAAATAAAAAACCCTAATGTGACCGAAATTAAAAATTCGAAACCTAAGCAATTCTAGACCATTTTAGCTTAAACCAAAGCTAGAATCACACTCACCAGAGCTCAAGGAGAAGAAAGAGACCGGCGGTGTCAAAAACGGTGGCCGGAGGAGGGAGAAACGGCGAAGAGATAATTTTTGGCCAAAAATGGAAAATGGAGCTACCGGCGCCGGGGAAGGGAGCTGCTGGTGGCGGGGGATGACTGGGAACGGCGGTGGCAAGCCGGGAGGCACACCGACGGTAGGTGGCCGGAGTTGCAGCAGGAGGGAAGGGAGGATGGTGGTCGGGCGCGCGGGAGGAAAGAAGAAGAAGAAGAAGAAGAAAGAAAAAGAAAAGAAAAAGAAAAGAAAAAGAAAGAAAAGAAAAAAGAAAAAAGAAAAAGAAAAAAAATAAAATAATATTAAAATAATAATAAAAATAAAAAAAATAATTTTAATAATTTAATATTAAATAAAATACTTAAATAACAATAAATGAATAAACAAATAATAAAATATTAGGGTAATATATTAAACCCTAATTAAATAAATATATACACACACAGGCTTTATTTAGTATTTTAAAAATACGCATGAGTTCATGAAAGTCCGAAAATATATTTAATATAATTAATAATAAATTGTTTACGTGAAAATTTCCCCGAAAATGCAAGTCCCAGGAAAATTTTACGTAAAACACTGAAAATAATACATAGTAATTAAAATAGGTTTTAAATACATATTAACTCGTAAAAATATCATATAATATACAGAAATTATTAACACTGCATATCCCGGTACAATGTAAAAATATTTTTTAAAAAACACGGGATATTACATTCTTCCCCCCTTACAAGAATTCGTCCCCGAATTCCAGAAAATAAGATTATAGAATCAGGAAGGAAAGAGATACGGGTAAGAAGCTCACATCTCAGCTTCAGCCTCCCACGTATGCTCTTCAACTCTGTCGCTATGCCACAGAACCTTGACCATCGGAATCTGCTTCGATCGTAACTGTCGAACTTGATAATCAACGATCGCCACAGGTTCTTCCACAAAAGTCAAATCTTCACTCACTTCTACACTGTCAGGTTGCAACATGTGTGAAGGGTCTGAGATATACTTCCTCAACATCGAGATATGAAATACTGGATGCACTTGTGACATACTCGGAGGCAAATCCAACCGATATGCAACAGTGCCAACTCTCTCCAGAATCTCAAACGGTCCAATGTATCTCGATGCTAACTTACCCTTCCTGCCAAATCTCATCACACCCTTCATCGGAGATACTTTCAGAAAAACAAAATCTCCAACCTGAAACTCCATATCTCTGCGCCTAGGATCTACATAACTCTTCTGTCTACTAACTGCGGTCTCTAATCTATGCTTAATCACGGTGACTTTCTCTGCAGCATCCTGAACCATCTCTGGTCTAGTCAAAGCTCTCTCACCAATCTCATCCCAACTCAACGGTGATCTACACTTCCTTCCATACAACGCCTCATATGGTGCCATACCAATACTGCTATGGTAACTATTATTATATGCAAACTCAACAAGTGACAAATGATCATCCCAGCTACCTCCCAAATCCAAGACACACATCCTCAACATATCTTCTAGTGTCTGGATCGTCCTCTCAGACTGGCCATCTGTCTGAGGATGAAAAGCTGTATTGAAATCCAACCTAGTGCCCATCGCTTCCTGTAACTTCTGCCAAAAATGAGAAGTAAACACTGAACCTCTATCTGACACAATGGACACAGGTACTCTATGAAGGCACACAATATGGTTCACATACAACTTCGCCAATCTAGCAACTGAATATATGGCTTTCACAAGCAAGAAATGTGCAGACTTCGTCAACCTGTCTACGATCACCCAGATGGAATCGTATCCATCCTTCGAACGAGGTAAACCGACCACAAAAGCCATAGCTATCCTCTCCCACTTCCACTCGGGAATAGGAAGAGGCTGAAGCTTCCCAGAAGGCTTCTGATGTTCAGCTTTCACTTGTTGACACGTCAAGCACTTAGCAACATAATCAGCGACATCCTTCTTCAATCCATCCCACCAGTATAAATCTCTGATACTGTGGTACATCTTAGTAACACCTGGATTAACACTGTAAGCTATAGAATGTGCTTCCTCTAAAATCTCCTCTCTCAAGTCATCCACATCTGGAACACATAATCTACCACTGATCCACAACACACCATCATCATCGAGTGTGAAATCAGTAAACTTCCCTGCTCTGACATTCTTTACAAGCTCTTCTAGAATAGGATCTCGGCTCTGAGCTGCTTTAATCCTATCCCTTAGTACAGATCGTACTTTAAACTGAGCTAACAGTCCACCTGATCTACTGATCTTCATCATCAGACCTTGATCCACTATTAGATGCAACTCTTGGATCAATGGTCTCCTCTCAACACTGATGTGAGCAAGACTACCTGAGGACTTCCTACTCAAGCCATCTGCTACAACATTAGCTTTACCCGGATGGTAAAGAATCTCGCAATCATAATACTTCAATAATTCCAACCATCTTCTCTGCCTCAGATTCAAATCTCGCTGCTGGAAAATGTACTTAAGGCTCTTATGATCAGTAAATATCTCACAAGTCACCCCGTACAAATAATGTCTCCAAATCTTCAAAGCAAAGATCACTGCAGCCATCTCAAGATCATGTGTAGGATAGTTCTGCTCATGCTTCTTCAACTGCCTCGAAGCATAGGCTATCACCCTTCCATTCTGCATCAACACACAACCAAGACCAATTCTAGAGGCATCACAGTAAACTGTGAACTTATCCACACTATTAGGCAAAGCTAATACTGGTGCTGTGGTCAACTTCTCCTTCAACAACTGAAAACTGTTCTCATAAGCTTCTGACCACTCGAATCTAACATTCTTCTGAGTTAAGCGAGTCATAGGGGCTGCTATCCTGGAAAAATCTTGCACAAACCGCCTATAATACCCGGCTAAACCCAGAAAACTTTGAATCTCCATAACAGAAGTAGGTCTAGGCCATTTAGATACTGCCTCAATCTTCTGTGGATCAAACTGAATACCTTCTTTAGACACCACGTGTCTAAGAAAAGAAACACTCTCCATCCAGAAATCACACTTCAAGAATTTAGCATAAAGCTGATGATCTCTCAGTGTCTGTAGTACAATCCTCAAGTGATATACATGCTCTTCCATACTCCTCGAATATACTAGTATATCATCAATGAAGATAACTACAAACTGATCCACATACGGTCTGAATACTCTGTTCATCAGGTCCATAAAAGCTGCTGGTGCATTAGTCAAACTAAAAGACATCACCAGAAACTCATAATGGCCATATCGAGTGCGGAACGCTGTCTTAGGAACATCGGCCTCACGAATCTGCAACTGATGATAACCCGACCTCAAGTCAACCTTAGAAAAGAACTGTGCACCTTGAAGCTGATCAAACAAGTCATCTATCCTCGGGAGAGGATACTTGTTCTTCACCGTCACCTTATTCAACTCTGTGTAGTCAATGCACAGTCTCAGGGTACCATCCTTCTTCTTCACAAACAGGACTGGTGCACCCCAAGGAGAAACACTAGGTCTGATAAAACCTTTGTCCAACAACTCTTGCAACTGCTCCTTCAACTCTCTCAACTCTGCAGGAGCCATACAATAGGGTGGCATAGATATAGGAGTAGTACCTGGAACCACATCTATATAGAACTCAATCTCTCTGTGAGGTGGTAAACCTGGCAACTCCTCGGGAAAAACATCAGGAAACTCACAAGCAATAGGAACATCTGTGAGTGACAACTTCTCCACTGACGTATCCCTAACCAATGCCAAAAACCCCTGACAACCTTTCCTCAACAACTTCCTAGCTGTAATAGCAGAAATAAGATTCTGAGGTGCTGAACTCCTACCACCAACAAACTTAAATTCTACTTCACCAGGAATTCTAAAAGTCACCTCCTTATTCCTGCAATCTACCACGGCAAAGTGCTAAGATAACCAATCCATTCCTAAAATAACATTGAACTCCATCACATCCAACAAAATCAAATCAGCGGGTAATTCTCTATCTCCCACGAGAACTGGACAACCAGAAAGAACAATATCGGCGTCCAAAGAATCACTCAGAGGAGTGGCAACAGACAAAGGAAAAGCCATCCTCGAAGCTTCCCAACAAGATTTAGAAGCAAAAACAGGAGAAACAAATGAATGCGTGGCACCCGGATCAAACAAAACCCATGCATCCAGGTAACAAATAGAAAGAATACCTGCCACGACTGCATTAGATGCCTGAGCATCCTGCTGAGTAAGATGAAAGACTCTGGCCTGACCTCGACCTCCCTGCTGACTGGTAGAAGCCTGGCCAACACCTCTGGCACCTCCTCTTGTACCTCTACCACGACTCTGCTGTGGAACAAACTGAGTGGAACTCTGATGCTGGGCTGGTGGTAACTGAAATGGCACAGGTGCAGCACTAGCAATCGACTGCTGTGGGAATCGTGAAATCTGCTACTGCTGATACCCGGAATAAGGACACGATCTGGCAAAATGTCCTGTCTGCCCGCATTTGAAACATGTCAGCGGTGTCAGATAACACGGTCCCTGATGGACTCTACCACAAGTCTGACAAACACTGGCCGCTGATCCAGAACTACGACCACTGCTGCTGCTCGAAGCACTTGACCCAAATCTGAACGATCTACGCTGACCTCTACGGCCATGTCTACTGCTCTGATGCACTCGCTGCTGCTGTCTCTGACTCTGCTGAGTCGAACCTCGCTGCTGACTACTCGATCCAACATGAAAACTCAAATATGGAGTAGCCTACGATCCACTCGACTGAACTCCCAGCTGGTAATAATCAGGCATCGCTCCCTGCCTAACTAGCCTCAGCTCAATCTCCTTAGCTAGCTCAATCACAGACTCGAGAGTAAGGCCTGCTGTAGGCATACCAGCAAAAGTTGAACCCAAACCAGTAACGTATGTAGTGACTGCAAAATACTGATCTCGCATCAGATCCTCGGCATATCTACCCAGACGAAGAAACTCTCGGGTATACTCCTCTATAGATCGATCTCCACGAGAAATACTGGTCAACCGGAGACGATAGCTCAAACGAAGAGGCTCTGGACAGAATCTCCTCATGAACCGCTCTCGAAACTGAGCCCATGTCATCATCATCATATAGGGCTGGATCATCTGAATGAACCAATCTAGAGCTGGTCCCTCGACAGAAAACTCAACAATCATGATCCGCTGGTACTCGGTATGAGCAGTCCGAGTCCTAGTCTCAATCGCATGCATAAAATCTAAAGGATCAGAAGTACCATCAAAAGCAATCCTGCCAACTCGGGCATAGAACAAAGCTGCCTCAGGGTCAGACATACCCTGCTGATAAGCAGGCTGAATAGGCTGAACAACTGGAGGAATAGGAACATTAAACTCAGGCTCAACAGGCTCCTCGTCCTGTAACTCTCTCTGCCTATGGCGACCTGCCGCTCCTCGAGGTCTAGCTCTGCCACGACCTCTACGTCTAACTGGCTGCTCAGGAGGTAAAACCTCGTCCTGAAAAGACTCATCATCCTCAGCCTCAACGACCGGTGGAGCGACACGCGCTCGCCTCCTCATACTGAAAAGACAAACGGAAAGATTCAGACAAAATAGACAACGGAGGAATAACGCTGAAAACTACAGCATGGAATACTTATCAAGACGTACTCGAACCTAATACACTGCAGTAGTCCAACAAAAAACATAACTTTAAAACTAGGGCCACAACTCACATAACTAAGCTCTGACACAGAACTCTGCTCTGATACCAACTTTGTCATGACCCAAAACAGGGGCCATGACCGGCGTTAGGGAACGGGAATTCTTTCGAATCCGGAACCCGTAGCAAGCCTAAAAATAAAATAAACATGCAATAATGACAATAACAATATAATATGCAGCGGAAATAAAAATCATAATATCATAATATTATTCACATCAACTGGATTTAAATCAAAATCTCATCTCATAGATATATAATCTCTTTAATACAAATCCAATTTCAATATAATACATCTCTTTAAAATAAAATACATGAAATCCAATACTTTAATTCACAACTACTGCAGTGTCTAGATAAAATAAATAAGACTTAAGTAAATAATTTACACAAAGAAGCCGGGGCGGAAGAAATCCGGCGTATCGACCTGCTACTGAGGTCTGAAGAAGTTGACTCTCCTAAAAAATAGTCAATGGAGGGGAGTCAGACCTCACTGAGTGAATTACTATAATATATATACATACACACTAAGTGATAATGCATACAGTCAACAGTATATATAATATGTATATATACAGGAAATTGCACACAGATGCAATAAAATCATTTTATATATATTTTCATTAAAAATCATCTTTTATGAAGGATCACATAGAACCCTAGAATATCACAACCTCAGAAAATAGTGTTAAACAACACTCTAGCCATACAGGCTCACTTATTCCAAGTATATCAACTTAATCCATTTGGATAGTAGACTGGCCCCGAGACACTAAGTCAACCGAGCTCCAGCAGTCTGACTGCCATTGTGATTGGCCCCGAGACACTTGGTCAACCGAGCTCCAGCAATCACACCTCCAAACCATATCTCACACATCAAATAATCACATTCAAATCAATATTCACAAATAAGTTAGTAATATAGCCTAAAGCTATAGGCGTACCGGTATGTACTCGGTCCTAGTGCTGCCCACTAGGTAGCACGTTCTATCGATATCCTTCATTAATAAATAATATAAAACATTCATTCACAATAAATGATGCATGAATTTAAATGAAATAGCAATATAAACCATATATATATACCGGAAATATACCAAAAGTAAATCAGGTATATTTCGAGTATATATATATCAAATGCATTCAATCAAATTATAAATTAAGCTGGAAATATATTTAAAAACATTTTAAGTATATTTTATTTACAAAACATGCATATAATTTAATATATACCAAAAATAAACCAAAAATATACTTAATGTAAACTTAAGAAATAATCAAATTATTTATGCATATTTAATTAACATAAAACATGCATTTCTAAATCATGCATCCTAAGCATATATATATAGTATAGTAACTCACCTAATGCGCTCCTCGAGACGGGTTCGACGGGCCTGGTCCACTAGCCCTCGGTCTCGGCGCAACTAAACAAACAATAAATAATAGACATCAGAATAAACCTAACAGAAATCCTAGAATTCAATCTAGAGTATTAAAATACGGAAACAAAATTAGGGTTCGACTGGACATCACGTTTTAACGAGAATTCTATCAAAAATTCGGCAGAACCTCCCCTGTAAAATGGACATCTCTCTACTCAAAAGAGTAGAGCCGACCCTGCAAAGAAATACACTTCGAGAAACTACACAAGGCACAATCAAAATCCCACGGTCGGACTCCAAACTACAGTCTACCGACCGGGGGTCCACAAACATAGAATAATTCCCGAAATACCAAAAATATCCTTACAACATAGAAATTCATTTTATAAGTAGAAATTACATAATTAACCTTTAAACACTGTAAAAACCGATAAAAACTCATTTTATTAGAAAAACCATATATTATATATATAATTGAAAAGAATTCACGAAAAATAATTTTAATTAGTTAAAAATACTAGATAATTTATAGAAATCATTTTTATACCTTAAATAAATATTAAAACCAATTAAATTACATTTTTAGACAATTTAGGGTAAAATTACCAAAATACCCCTATATATATAAATATACTTAAATTACTTCAAAAATTCACCAAAAATTATAAAATTATCCAAAATTAATTTTCTCAACATATTTATCAATAATATCAATAATTAAACTCAATTAACCAATTAAATTCAAATAAAAACACATTTAACCTAATTTCTCAAAATCACATAAACTTCAATAATTCAAAATAAATACTTAGAATTTCATAAAAATTCCAAATAAATTCCTATAATTCATTTCAACACCTAATTTAACCATAAAACCCAATTTCATAATTTAAATAATTAATTTCCGAAAATTAGAAAATAATATTAAAATATTCAAAAATACCCAAAAATCCAAACAATCTCCAAAAATTCTAAAAAAATTCAAACATGTAGATTGAGCTACTAGGAACAACATTTGTTAAGGGATTTTTCATGAATCATTCAATTAGAAGCTCAAAAAAATCAAAAACCCTAATGTGACCGAAATTGAAAATTCAAAACCTAAGCAATTCTAGACCTTTTTAGCTCAAACCAAAGCTAGAATCACACTCACCGGAGCTGAAGGAGAAGAAAGAGACTGGCGGTGTCAAAAACGGTGGCTGGAGGAGGGGAGAGAAACGACGAAGGGACAATTTTCGACCAAAAAATGGAAAATGGAGCTGCCGGCCGCCGGGGAAGGGAGCTGCTGGCAGTGGGGGATGGCTGGGAACGGCGGTGGCAAGCCGGGAGGCACACCAACGGTAGGTGGCCGGAGTTGCAGCAGGAGGGAAGGGGAGGATGGTGGTCGGGCGCGCGGGAGGAAAGAAGAAGAAGAAGAAGAAGAAAGAAAAAGAAAAGAAAAAGAAAGAAAAGAAAAAAATAAAAAAGAAAAAAATAAAATAAAATAAAATAATATTAAAATAATAATAAAAAATAAAAAAATAATTTTAATAATTTAATATTAAATAAAATACTTAAATAAAATAAATGAACAAACAAATAATAAAATATTAGGGTAATATATTAAACCCTAATTAAATAAATATATACACACACAGGCTTTATTTAGTATTTTAAAAATACGCATGAGTTCATGCAAGTCCAAAAATATATTTAATATAATTAATAATAATTTGTTTACGTGAAAATTTCCTCGAAAATGCAAGTCTCGGGAAAATTTTACATAAAACACTGAAAATAATACACAGTAATTAAAATAGGTTTTAAATACATATTAACTCGTAAAAATATCATATAATATACAGAAATTATTAACACTGCATATCCCGGTACAGTGTAAAAATATTTTTAAAAAAACACGAGATATTACACCAATCTACTGTCCATAATGGAATAAATGATCTATTGATTGATTGAGATGTGAGGTGATAGATAGTGTGATTGTTGGAGCTCAGTTGACCAATGTCTCAGGGCTAATCACACTGATAGTTAGATTGCGAGAGCTCAGTTGACTTAGTGTCTCGGGGCTAGTCTACTGTCCAAATTGGAATAAGTGTTCTATTTAGAATCAAGTGAGCCTGTATGGCTAGGAGTGATGATGAGGTTGATTGAGGTTGCTATTATTAGGGTTCTATGGATCCTTCATGAATTAAACTAAATGTTTTCTGCATTTAATATATTTATATAAGCAGAGTTGGCATATGTGTGGAATGCGTGAATATATATATATATATATATATATATATATATATATATATATATATATATATATATATGTGTGTGTGTGTGTGTGTGTGACTAGATATGTTTTAGATTGCATGTATATATAGTATAATAATTCACTTAGTGAGGTCTGACCCCCCCTCAATTATTTTTTTTCAGGAGATTTTATATCATCAGACCTTAGTAGTAGAGTTCCTCGCCGGGTGTTCTTCCATTCCGGCTGTTTTATGTAAATGTATATTTTTGAACTTTGAATCGTATTCTAGTAACTGTAGTAGTTATGTTATTATATCAGAAGAGTATTATTTTGTTTTAATATTTAATACTCAGAGAGTTATAATTGAACATTATATGAATACATTTATTTATGGTAGGATTAGAGTATGTATTTTGTATATTGATTCAGAAAAATTTTAATTCTACTGTACTTTTTATTTATTTATTGCATGGTTTTATTTTCTAAGGCTTGCTACGGGTTCCAGATTCGAAAGAATTCTCATTCCCTAGTGCCGGTCATAACTCCTAGTTTGGGTCGTGACAATTAAGTTCCTAGTCAACTTGATTCATGGTTCATGAGTGCAAGTTCATTTAGAACTTGATTAACAATAGTAAAAAGTATTAGTTTGATAAAAAGTTTAGCTAACAAAAAAGATAAAATAAACATTTTAAGCAAAAAAAAACAATTATTGATGTTGTTACAAGCTGTCTAAGTTTCAGGCATTTTTTCCTCTTGTTTGTGTTGCATATGTTGCCTTTGAGTATATAGTTGGGTTGAGCTAATAACAGGCCCTCCTCTCCATTGTAATCCTAGAGGTTGAAATGGAAAATCTGTAGCCATGGTTACATTTGAGCCAGCACCATGAAAACCAATTTGCCTTGAAGGAGCCTGAGTAGCATTTCTTGATTTTCTCTTTCATATTTCTCTTTCATTTGGTATGGGATATCTATTTTTAGGATCACAATTCACCCCATCTGTAGCTGGTGCTTTTCTACTATCTATAACCCTCTTAGTTGAAGTCCCAAGCTGTCACATATAATATGCTCATGTAATATCCCGAGTTTTTAAATAATTTTAAACCGCATCGGGATATGCATGGTTAATAAAAATTTAAAGTTAAATTTGATTATTTTATTTTATTTTACTATTTTATGATTAATTAATATTATTCTATGTTAACTAAAATTTCTACATAAGAATAGTATTTTTAGTTGTTTGACTTGCATAATTATTTTAGTATTTTTATTCTATTATTGCTTCATAATTTTCCCTAATTATTTTATTAATTACATTATTTTATGTGATATAATATAATAATTAGGGTTATTTTATATGTGTGTTATTATGTGTGTGTATATATATATATATACATATATATGTATATACTTGTGGTGGAGAGTTTTTATGTATAAAGTTAAAATAATATTATTATACAATATTATATTATAATGTTTATTAACCATAATATATATATACATTTATTTATATATATGCATAAGCCAAAAACACAAACACATATATATATACTTACCTTGCCCGAATCACCACCACCCCCTCCATCGTGCCATCGTCTGTCCCTTCACCGTCGGTGTGCCTCACCGGCATCCAGTTGCACCTCCACCTTTTGCCAGCTACTCTGCCGCTCTCCTCCTTCTCTCCCCGGGTGCCGGCAACGGCTCATGTAGTAGGAGAAGCCAAGAGTCGATCTTCCGGCATTCCTCCTCCGTCCGGCCACCAAATCGGGCATTTTCAGTGGCATTGAACTAGAGAAGCTTCAAGGAAGAAGATTCCGAGCTCCTTTTGGCCGAAAAATGCATTTTGGTGAGGTTTCTAGCTCATTTTCAAATTCGGCTATTTTTTGGTTTTTCATTTTTTTTTTATTATTTTGGTTGATTCATGAAAAAATCCTTCACAAATGTTAATCCTAATAGTTTAAGCTACTCCCATGAATTTTTGTGGAATTTTTGGGAATTATTTTGATTTTTGTGAATTTTTGATTATTTTATTAATATTTTCTAATTTTCGAAATTTAATTAAATAAATTATGAATTGTGATTAATGGTGTTTATAGGTGTTAAAATGAATTTTAGAAATTTATTTGCAATTTTTGTGATTTTTATATAATTATTTTGAATTTATTTAGTTTATGTAATTTTTGGAAAATTAGGTTAATTATGTGTTTTATTGAAATTAATTGGTTAATTGAGTATATTTATGGATATTATTGAATTATATGTTGAGAAATTAATTTTTGAGTAATTTTATTATTTTTAATGAATTTTTGAATAATTATAGTGAATTTATATAACTAGGGGTATTTTGGTAATTTGACACTAAATTGGCTAAAAATATAATTAAATTGGTTTTAATAGTTATTTGAGGTATAAAAATGATTTCTACAAATTATTTAGTATTTTTAACTAATTAAAACTATTTTTCGTAAATTATTTTCAAATTATATATAATATACTATTTTTCTAAATAAATGAGTTTTTATCGGTTTTAGAATATGTTTTAGGGTTAATTATGTAATTTGGAGTTTTAAAATGTATTTTGGTCAATATTTATGAATTTATCGAGAATTATTGATTTTTAATAATATTTTATTAAAATTAGGGTTTTTATGTAATTATCGGTGAAATAATTATTTTCAGTGTTTTAAATACCTGATTTGCTATATTTTGATTATTCAAGGGTATTTTTGCTATTTCTGGCATTTAAATGTGTTATGTGTATATCTTGCAAATTGTGAACCTCGGTCGGTAGAATTGTAGTTTGGGAGTCTGACCAAGGGGTTATGAAACCGTATATTCTTGAAGTGTGTTTTCTTGCAGGACCGGCTCTACTTTCTGAGTAGAGAGATGTCCATTTTACAGAGGAGACTCTGTCGAAATTTCGATAGATTTCTTGTAAAACATGACAACCGATCAGAGTCTAATTATAAATTCTTGATTGAATCTGTCTATAGTAATCCTAGAAGTATAGAGTGAGCAGTTTATTCTGACGGTTATTTTTATTTTTATTTTTATCTTTCTAGCTGCATTGAGACCGAGGTCTAACAGATCAAGCCCGCCGAGTTTGTCTCATGGAGCGCTAACATGTGCGTTATTATACTGCATATATATGCATTGCATATAGGATGCATCACTTAGGGTTTTCCATTTTCATTATATATATTTAAAGTGATTTGAATGATAATATTTTTGGTATATCTAGGGTCATATTTTTGTCTATATGTATATTAAATAATTATGCATGTTGTTTTGATATATGCAGATTAAATAATTAGGTTTACGTTTAATACATTTTAGTAGTATATACATGTTTTAAAATGTACAATTAGTCACAATTATTTTATTGAATGATTAGTATACTTTAGGTATAGTTTCAGTATATTTTAGGTTTATTCTTAAATAATTGCATGCTATATTATGAACCTAAACTTAAATTGTTTTTAAGTTTATTTTTGATATATTCCCCAAATAAATGCATGTTTTATTATTAATTGAAACCTAAAATATTAGTGGTATACTTAGGGTTTAATTGTGATATATACATGCTAGAAAATTAGGTTATTTTGGTATATTGTGAATCTATGTTAAACCTAAACACATAATTAAATGAATGTTTATACATAATTGTTTTATTAAGTGATTTGTGTATGTAGGGTATATTCTTAGTATATTTAGGTACATTTTTTAAACAAATGCATGTTGTATTATTAAAATGCACTTAAATTTTTTTTAACTATATTAATGGTTTATCTTTAGTATATTTCATATTTTATTTGACATATATATATACCCGAAATATACTAGGTATATTTTTGGTATATATATATATGGTTGATTTTACTATTATGAATATTGTTCTACATTAATTATTTTCCGAATGAATGATTTATTTTAAATGAAGGATATCAATAGAACGTGCTTCCTAGTGGGCAGCACTAGGACCGTGTACGTACCGGTGCGATAGATAAGGGTTGAGTGAGAATTAATTATGGTGATTATAATTGATTTGATGGATTTGACTAAGATTAATGGTATGTTAGATAGTGTGATTGCTGAAGCTTGGTTAACCAGGGGTCTCGGGGCCAATCACACTGACAGTCAGACTGCTGAAGCTCGGTTGACTTAGTGTCTCAGGGCCAATCTACTGTCCATAGTGGAATGAATGATCTATTGGGTTGATTGAGATGTGAGGTGATAGATAGTGTGATTGTTAGAGCTCGGTTGACTAAGTGTCTCAAGGCCAATCACATTGACAGCCAGACTGCTGGAGCTCGGTTGACTTAGTGTCTCGGGGCCAGTCTGCTGTCCAGATTGGAATAAGTGTTCTATTTAGAATCAAGTGAGCCTATTTGGCTAGAGTGATGATGGGGTTGTTGAGGTTGCTATTATTAGGGTTCTATAGATCCTTTATGAATTTAATTAAACATTTTCTACATTTAGTACATTTATAAAAGCAGAGTTTGACACTCATGTGAATTGTGTGTGTATATATATAAATGCCTGATTGTTATGGTTTAGATTGCATGTATATATAGTATAATAATTCACTCAGTGAGGTCTGACCCCCCCTCAATTATTTTTTTTTTCAGAAGATCCTTTATCGTCAAACTTCAGTCGTAGAGTTCCTCACCGGTGTTCTTCAGTCCCGGCTATTTTATATAATGTATAATCTGAATCTCTGATTTGTATTCTAGAAACTACAATATTTGTGTTATTATGTCTGAGGAGTATTATTTTGTTGTGGATATTTAATATTCTGAGAATTTGTATTTGATTACTATACGAAGATGTATTCATTGAGAAATATTTAGAGTATTTATATTATATATTAATTTGAAAATTTTTTTTAATTCTATCATACTTTTATTTAATTATTGCATGATTTTATTTTCTAAGGCTTGCTACAAGTTCCGGATTCAAAAGAATTCCCGTTCCTTAGCGCTGGTCATGACTCCTAGTTTGGGTCGTGACAGCTCACCATTAACACAATTTGAATAACATAAGCATTAAAACACATCCAATAACACAGCCTATTAAAAAATAATACACTGCTGCATTAACACAATTATAAATAACACAATAAAAATTCAAATATTCTAAAAGAAAATGATATGATTGAACTCACATTTAACACAGATCTCCTCATATTCAAATTGAAATAGCAACCATGGCCTCTTTATTTTGGCATCCACTAAGTTATTTCCCTTATAGGTAGGGTTGATGAGGCTTCAGGTGCCTTTGGGTTGACCTCTTCTGGAAGTTGCACTTGGCACTCGTCTATTCTGCTGGACTTCAAGAGACTGTTGAGAACTTATTGGAGTTGATGAATTTGACTATGAAAGATATATAAGTATTAGTTATATAAAACATAATTTAAGTAATTTAAATTAAATTAAGAACTATATTGTAACTTAGTTGCCTTTATTATGGCACAATCTTCTATTGTGCTCAGGATCTTTACCTATTCCACAGTGTAGTTTAATGCATTTTTTTTTGCAGTTTACTCTTGGATCTAGTCTCATTAGAAGCTTTGATTCTCTTCACTCTAGGCTTACCAGCCATCTTGACTTGAGGAGGAGGTTCAATAGGTTGGTACTCATTTGTTTCCATGATCTTCTTACCTAGGACAGGTTGTAAATGGTACTTGTAGGCTACTATATAACAAGACTTGTGGTACCATTTTGGAATCATAGAAAGTGGATCAACTTTTGCATGATATAAATCATAAATCAAATGTGCACATGCGATTCCATTTAGCTCCCATTTCCTACAAGTGCACAACTATTTGTCCAAGAAAACAGTATGCTTGTCATCCCCTTCTCCAATTTCATACCCCGTTTCACCATTAAAAACAACCTGACAGCTACTTGCAATATCCTTATTATCTTATAACATAGCCATACATGATGGACTCCACCTATTAAACCACCTATCATATTTCACTTTGTTATCCTTAATCAAGTTCATGGTTTGGAGTCTAATGTCATCTAGCTTGCTAATTATGGGTTTGAACCTTGCATCACTAACCTATGCATTAAAACATTTTGTAATATTGTTATCAACCATCATTAACTTACATCTAAAGCTAAAATAATCTTGGTACAATGTATGAGGGGGTACCTTAACAAGTCTTCAACTATTTTTTGGTTTAGCTCTCCAATTTTGGCTAAATTGTCCTTAAACTCCTCCTGAAATGTACTCCATGCACAGATCCATAATTTTTTCTTCATTTCTCCTCCTCCATACATTTTAGACTAGTTGGAATAAATATGTCGTGCACACCAATGATGCTCAACCTTAGGTAATACATTGCTTACCACATTGATCAGACCCTAAAAGAAAAAAAATAAAGAAAATATAAAACAAGTTTTAAAGCTTGATTTTAAGTAAAATAAGAAATTAAAAAATGTAATATCCCGAATTTTTAAATATTTTTATACTGCCTCGAGATATGCAGTGCTAATAATTTTTGTATATAATTATGATATTTTTATGAGTTGTTATTTGTTTAAAGCTAATTTTAATTGTTTTATATTATTTTAAGTACTTTACATAAAATTTTCCCGGGACTTGTACTTTCGGGGAAATTGACACGTAAATAATTTAATATTAATTATTTTAAATAGATTTACGTATTTGCATGAACTCATATATATTTTTAAAGTGCTAAATAGAGTGTATATATGTGTATATATTTAAATTAAACTAGGGTTTAATTAATTACCCTTATTTTTATTATTTATTTTTAATATTAATTAATTATTTTTAAGTGTATAAATTATTAAATATATTAAAATATGTATGTGGTGTATATTTAATATGTGTGAAAATTTATATTAGTATAATATATAGTGTGAGTATATATATATATATATATATATATATATATATATATATATATAATATATATATATATATATATATACACATTAAATATTATCAAAAATCAAAACTTTGCCAAATTATCGTTTTGCCCCCGACTCCCTCTCCTTCTTCCTCGATCGTCTTCCTCGTGAATTCGGTCACTTTCATGTCATTTTCTTCTCGTCGGTGTGCCTCCCAGCATGCCACCTTCATCCTCAGCCATCCCTGCCACCTGCAGCAGCCGTTTCTTGCGTCGGAGGAGCTTGTTTTGGCCGAAAAGCCAAAACTTCAAGCTAACATCGATCGACGTGATTTCGGCCACCATTTTCACACTGCCGGTCTCCATCTTCTCCTTGAGCTCTGGTGAGTGTGATTCTAAGCTTTGTTTCACTTAAAATGGTCTAGATTTGCCTAGGTTTCGATTTTGTAATTTCGGCCTATTAGGGTTCTTGATTTTTATGAGCTTCAATTTGATTGATTCATGAAAAATTCCTTCACAAACTTTGATCCTAGTAGCTTAATCTTCATGTTGGAATTTTTGTGGAACTTTTAGTATTTATTTTGATTTTTGGCTATTTTTTATTATTTTATTATTATTTTCTAATTTTCAAAAATTAATTAATTAAATTATGAAATTGTGTTTTATGGTAATTATAGGTGTTTAAATGAATTATAGAAATTTATTTTTAATTTTTGTGAATTTTTATGCATTTATTTTGAATTTATTTAGTTTATGTAATTTTGATATAATAGGGTTAATTATGTGTTTAATTGAAATTAATTAGTTAATTGAGTTTATTTAGTGATATTACTGAAATATATGTTGAGAAAATTAATTTTGTGCAATTATATTATTTTTGGTGAATTTTTGAATTAATTTTAGTATATTTATATATATAGGGGTATTTTAGTAATTTTACCCTAAATTGGCTAAAAATGTATTGGTTTTGATAGTTATTTAGGGTATAAAAATGATTTCTACAAATTATTTAGTATTTTTAACTAATTAAAACTATTTTTCATAAATTATTTTCAATTATATATATAATATACGATTTTTCTAATAAAATGAGTTTTTATTGTTTTTAATGTGTTTTAGGGTTAATTATGAAATTTTTACTTATAAAATGTATTTTTATTATATAAGGGTATTTTTGATATTTTTTAAATATTCCGTGAATTATGGACCTCGGTCGGTGATTAGTAGTTTAAAGTCCGACCGAGGGATTGTGGTTGTGTTTTGTGTTTATTTTCAAAGTGTATTTCTTTGTAAGGCCGGCTCTACTCTTTGAGTAGAGAGATGTCCATTTTACAGGGGAGGTTCTGCCGAATTTTAGGTAGAATTCTCGTAAAACATGATATCCGGTTGAATTCTGATTTAATTATGTCTCTAGTAATCTAGATTGAGTCTTTAGAACTTTCGTTAGATTTATTTTGATTCATGTCATTATTTGTTTGTTTAGTTATGCCAAGACCGAGGCCTAGTGGACCAGGCCCATCGGACCCATCTCGTGGAGCGCAATAAATAGTGAGTTGCTATTTTATATATATATATGCTCTAGGGTGCATGATTTTAGAAATATACGTGTTATTTGGATTAAATATGCATAATGGTTTAATTAATACTTAATTTTATTTTTGGTTTATTTTAAATTATATGCATGTTTTATTAATGAATTATGTTTAAAATTTTTTTGAATATATTTCTAGATTGTTTTGTAATTTAATTGGGTTTATTTGACGTATATATACTCAAAATATAACTGGTTTACTTTTGGTATATTTCTAGTATATATATGGTTTATGTTGCTATTTATTTTAAATTAATTCATCATTTATTTTATGAATGTATGTTTTATTTTTAAAATGAAGGATATCAATAGAACGTGCTATCTAATGGGAGCACTAGGACCGAGTAGTCTTGCTCACATCGGTGTGGAGAGGAGACCATTGATCCAGGAGTTGCATCTGATGGTGGATCAAGGTCTGATGATGAAGATCAGTAGATCAGGTGGACTGTTAGCTTAGTTTAAAGTACGATATGTACTGAGGGATAGGATTAAAGCAGCTCAGAGCCGAGATCCTATTCTGGAAGAGCTTGCAGAGAATGTCAGAGCAGGGAAGTTCACTGATTTCACACTCGATGATGATGGTGTGTTGTGGATCAGTGGTAGATTGTGTGTTCCTGATGTGGATGACTTGAGAGAGGAGATCTTAGAGGAAGCACATTCTACAGCTTACAGCGTTCATCCTGGTGTTACTAAGATGTACCACAGTATCAGAGATCTATACTGGTGGGATGGATTGAAGAAGGATGTTGCTGATTATGTTGCTAAGTGCTTGACGTGTCAGCAAGTGAAAGCCGAACATCAGAAGCCTTCTGGGAAGCTTCAGCCTCTTCCTATTCCCGAGTGGAAGTGGGAAAGGATAGCTATGGATTTTGTGGTCGGTTTACCTCGTTCGAAGGATGGATACGATTCCATTTGGGTGATTGTAGACAGATTGACGAAGTCTGCACATTTCTTGCCTATGAAAGCCACATATTCAGTTGCTAGATTGGCGAAGTTGTACGTGAAGCATATTGTATGCCTTCATGGAGTACCTGTGTCCATTGTGTCAGACAGAGGTTCAGTGTTTACTTCTCATTTTTGGCAGAAGTTGCAAGAGGCGATGGGCACTAGGTTGGATTTCAGTACTGCTTTTCATCCTCAGACAGATGGTCAGTCTGAGAGGACGATCCAGACACTGGAAGATATGTTGAGGATATGTGTCTTGGATTTGAGAGGTAGCTGGGATGATCATTTGTCGCTTGTGGAGTTTGCATATAATAACAGCTACCATAGCAGTATTGGCATGGCACCATATGAGGCGTTGTATGGAAGGAAGTGTAGATCCCCGTTGTATTGGGATGAGATTGGTGAGAGAGTTTTGACTGGACCAGAGATGGTTCAAGATGCTGCAGAGAAAGTCGCCGTGATCAAACGCAGATTAGAGACCGCAGTTAGTAGACAGAAGAGTTATGCGGATCCTAGGCGCAGAGATGTGGAGTTTCAGGTTGGAGATTTTGTTTTTCTGAAAGTATCTCCGATGAAGGGTGTGATGAGATTTGGCAGGAAGGGTAAGTTAGCACCGAGATATATTAGACCGTTTGAGATTCTGGAGAGAATTGGCACTGTTGCATATCGGTTGGATTTGCCTCCGAGTATGTCACAAGTGCATCCAGTATTTCATATCTCGATGTTGAGGAAGTATATCTCAGATCCTTCACACGTGTTGCAGCCTGACAGTGTGGAAGTGAATGAAGATTTGACGTTTGTGGAAGAACCTGTGGCGATCGTAGATTTTCAAGTTCGGCAGTTGCGATCGAAGCAGATTCCGATGGTCAAGGTTTTGTGGCGTAGCGACAGAGTTGAAGAGCATACGTGGGAGACTGAAGTTGAGATGCGAGCTTCTTACCCGTATCTCTTTCCTTCCTGATTCTGTAATCTTGTTTTTAGAATTCGGGGACGAATTCTTGTAAAGGGGGGAAGACTGTAATATCCCGTGTTTTTTTTAAAATATTTTTACACTGTATCGGGATATACAGTGTCAATAATTTTCATGCATTATACGATATTTTTATGAGTTGATATGTATTTTAAACCTATTTTAATTACTGTCTATTATTTTCAGTATTTTACGTAAAATTTTCCCGGGACTTTCATTTTCGGGGAAATTTCCACGTAAACAATGTATTATTAATTATTTTAAATGTATTTACGGGTTTGCATGAACTCATACATATTTTTAAATTATTAAATAAAGCCTGTGTGTGTATATTTATTTAATTAGGGTTTATTATTACCCTAATATTTTATTATTTATTTATTATTATTTGATTATTTTATTTATTATTAAATTATTAAAATTTATTATTTTATTATTAATTATTTATTTTATTTTTTTTCTTTTTTTTTCTTTTCCTTTTTCTTTCTTTTTCTTTTTCTTTTTCTTTCCTTTTCTTTCTTTTTCTTTTTCTTCTTCTTCTTCTTTCTCTCCCGCGCCCGACGCCGACCACCATTTCCTCACCGCCGTTTCTCCCTCCTCCGGCCACCGTTTTCGACACCGCCGGTCTCTTTCTTCTCCTTGAGCTCCGGTGAGTGTGATTCTAGCTTTGGTTTGAGCTAAAATGGTCTAGAATTGCTTAGGTTTCGATTTGAAAATTTCGGCCTCTTTGGGTTTTCGATTTTTTTGAGCTTCGATTTGGATGATTCATGGAAAATTCCTTCACAAATGTTGTTCCTGGTAGCTTAATCTTCATGTATGAATTTTTACAGAATTTTTGGAGATTGTTTGGATTTTTGGGTATTTTTGAATATTTTAATATTATTTTCTAATTTTCGGAAATTAATTATTTAAATTATGAAATTGGAGTTTATGGTTGAATTAGGTGTTGAAATGAATTATAGAAATTTATTTGGAATTTTTATGAATTTCTAAGTATTTATTTTTAATTATTGAAGTTTATGTGATTTTGTAAAATTAAGTTAATTGTGTTTTAAATTGAATTTAATTGGTTAATTGAGTTTAATTATTGATATTATTGATAAATATGTTGAGAAAATTAATTTTGGATAATTGTATGATTTTTGGTGAATTTTTGAAGTAATTTAGGTATATATATATATATAGGGGTATTTTGGTAATTTTACCCTAAATTGTCTAAAAATGTAATTTAATTGGTTTTAATATTTATTTAAGGTATAAAAATGATTTCTACAAAATATCTAGTATTTTTAACTAATTAAAACTATTTTCCAGGAATTATTTTCAATTATATATATAATATACGGTTTTTCTAATAAAATGAGTTTTAATCGGTTTTTACAGTGTTTCAAGATTTATTATGTAATTTCTACGTATGAAATGTATTTTTATGATTTCAGGATATTTTTGGTATATTTGAATATTTATTCTGTGTTTGTAGACCCCGGTCGGTGGACCGTAGTTTGGAGTCCGACCGAGGGGTTGTGATTGATTGTGGTGTTTATTTTTGAAGTGTATTTTCTTTGCAGGGTTGGCTCTACTCTTTTGAGTAGAGAGATGTCCGTTTTACAGGGGAGGTTCTGCCGAATTTCTGGTAGAATTCTCGTAAAACGTGATATCCAGTCGAACCCTAATTTTCGATTCTGTGTTGAATACTCTAGATTGAATTCTAGGATTTCTGTTAGGGTTATTCTGATGTCGATTAATTATTTCTTGTTTAGTTGCGCCGAGACCGAGGGTTAGTGGACCAGACCCATCGGACCCGTCTCGTGGAGCGCATTAGGTGAGTTACTATATTATATATATATGCTTAGGATGCATGATTTAGAAAATGCATGTTTTATTTTGACTAAATATGCATAAATAACCTGATTTATATTCAAGTATATTTTTGGTATATTTTTGGTATATAATAAATTATATACATGTTTTATTAATAAAATATATTTAAAATGTTTTTAAATATATTTTTAGTTTAATTCATGATTTGATTGGATTTATTTGACATATATATACTCAAATTATACCAGGTTTATGTTTGGTATATTTTCGGTATATATATGGTTTATATTGCTATTTCATTTATATCCATGCATCATTTATTTTTGTGAATGAATGTTTTATATTTAAGAATGAAGGATATCAATAGAACGTGCTACCTAGTGGGCAGCACTAGCACCGAGTACGTACCGGTACGCCTATAGTATTTAGGCTTTATTACTGACTATTTGTGGATATCGATTTGATTATGATTATTGATATATGTGAGATGTGGTTTGTGGGTGTGATTGCTGGAGCTCGGTTGACCAAGTGTCTCGGGGCCAATCACACTGGCAGTCAGACTGCTGGAGCTCGGTTGACTTAGTGTCTCGGGGCCAGTCTACTGTCCATATGGATTAAGTGGATATATTTGGAATCAGTGAGCCTGTATGGCTAGAGTGTTGTTTAACACTATTTTCTGAGGTTGCGATATTCTAGGGTTCTATGTGATCCTTCATAAAAGTTGATTTTCAGATAAAATATATAAAATGATTTTTCTGCATCTGTATGAACTTGCCTGTATATATACATATTACTCATATACTGTTGACTGTATGCATTATCACTTAGAGTGTATGTATATATATTATAGTAATTCACTCAGTGAGGTCTGACTCCCCTCCGTTGACTATTTTTCAGGAGAGTCAACTTCCTCAGACCTCAGTAGCAGGTCGATACGCCGGATTTCTTCCGCCCCGGCTTCTTTATGTAAATTGTATACTTGAGTCTTATTTATTTTATCTAGACACTGCAGTAGTTGTGATTTGCAGTAGTTGTGAATTAAAGTATTTGTTTTAAAGAGATGTATTATAGTAAAACTGGATTTGTATAAAGATTATACATTTATGAGATTATATATACGATGTAATGAGTTTTGAATTAAATCCAGTTGATATGGATGATATTGTAATATTTATGATTTTTTTTATTTTCCGCTACATATTATATTTTTATGGTTATTATTGTATATTTATTTTATTTTTAGGCTTGCTACGGGTTCCGGATTCGAAAGAATTCCCGTTCCCTAGCGCCGGTCATGGCCCCTGTTTTGGGTCGTGACAAATTTGTAGAAATCATTTTTATACCCTAAATAACTATTAAAACCAATTTAATTACATTTTTAGCCAATTTAGGGTAAAATTACCAAAATACCCCTATATATATAAATATACTAAAATTAATTCAAAAATTCACCAAAAATAATATAATTGCACAAAATTAATTTTCTCAACATATATTTCAATAATATCAATAAATATATTCAATTAACCAATAAATTTCAATTAAACACATAATTAACCTTATTTTCTCAAAATTACATAAACTAAATAAATTCAAAATAAATACATAAAAATTCACAAAAATTCCAAATAAATTTATATAATTCATTTCAACACCTATATTTACCATAAAACACAATTTCATAATTTAATTAATTAATTTTCGAAAATTAGAAAATAATAATAAAATAATAAAAAATACCCAAAAATTAAAATAAATTCCAAAAATTCTACAAAAGTTCCCACATGAAGATTAAGCTACTAGGATCAAAGTTTGTGAAGGAATTTTTCATGAATCAATCAAATTAAAGCTCAAAAAATTCAAGAACCCTAATAGGCCGAAATTTCAAAATCGAAACCTAGGCAAATCTAGACCATTTTAAGTGAAACAAAGCTTGGAATCACACTCACCGGAGCTCAAGGAGAAGATAGAGATCGACAGTGTCAAAAATGGTGGCCAGAATCATGTCGATCGACGTTAGCTTCAAATTTTGGGTTCTCAAGTTGTTGCAGCGTTCACCGGCGCCGGAGAGGGTGGAAGGATAGGCTGAGCAGCTATAGGAAGGCGGTGGACGTCCGGCAAGCACTCTGAATGGCGGTGAATGGAGTCGCACAGTGAGGGGAGAGGAGAAGGGCGTCGGGGAAGAAGAAGGAGGTGGGAGGGGCAGTTTGGTAATTTTGGCAAACTTTTGATTTTTAACTATATATTAAGTATATATGTATATATATATAATCACACTATATATTATAATAATATAAACTCCCACACACATTAATTTAATATATTAATAATTTATGCACTTAAAAATAATTAAATAATATTAAAACTAAATAATAAATAATAAAAATTAGGGAAATTAATTAAACCCTAGTTTAATTTAAATATATACACATATTTACACTTTATTTTGGCAATTTAAAAATATATATGAGTTCATGCAAATTTGTGAAATTATTTAAAATAATTAATACTAAATTATTTACGTGTTAATTTTTTCAAAAATAAAATTCTCGGGAAAATTTTACATAAAGCACTTAAAATAATATAAAACAATTAAAATAAGCTTTAAATAAATATCAACTCGCAAAAATATCATATTATATACAAAATTATTAACACTGCATATCTTGATGCAGTTTAAAATATTTTAAAAACTCAGGATATTATAGTCTCCCCCCTTACAAGAATTCATCCCCGAATTCCAAAAAAGGAAATTACAAGATCAAGAAGGAAAGAGATACGGGTGAGAAGCTCGTATCTCAGCTTCAGTCTCCTACGTATGCTCCTCAACTCTGTTGCTACGCC
This sequence comes from Mallotus nudiflorus, assembly GCA_947683625.1. Lineage (NCBI taxonomy): Eukaryota > Viridiplantae > Streptophyta > Magnoliopsida > Malpighiales > Euphorbiaceae > Mallotus > Mallotus nudiflorus. Next base: position 41,439 of record CANTUR010001519.1, read on the forward strand.
ATAGAACCTTGACCATCGGAATCTGCTTTGATCGTAACTATCGAACTTGATAGTCAACGATCGCCACAGGTTCTTCCACAAACGTCAAATCTTCACTCACTTCTACACTGTCGGGCTGCAACACGTGTGATGGGTCTGAGATATACTTCCTCAGCATCGAGATATAAAATACCGGATGCACCTGTGAAAGCCAGCCGATATGCAATAATGCCAACTCTCTCCAGAATTTCAAATGGTCCGATATATCTCGGTGCCAACTTACCCTTCCTGCCAAATCTTATAACACCCTTCATCGGGGACACCTTCAGAAAAACATAGTCTCCAACCTAAAACTCCACATCTCTGCACCTAGGGTCCGCATAGCTCTTTTGCCAACTAACTGCAGTCTCTAATCTACGCTTAATCATGGCGACTTTCTCTGCAGCATCCTGAACCATCTCAGGTCCAGTCAAAGCTCTCTCACCAATCTCATCCCAACTCAGAGGGGATCTACACTTCCTTTCATATAATGCCTTATACGGTGCCATGCCAATATTGCTATAGTAGCTGTTATTATATGCAAACTCAACAAGAGGCACATGATCATCCTAGCTACCTCCCAAAATGCAGGACACACATCCTCAACATATCTTCCAGTGTCTGGATCATTCTCTCAGACTGACCATCTGTCTGAGGATGAAAAGCAGTATTGAAATCCAACCTAGTGCCCATCACTTCTTGCAACTTCTGCTAAAAATGAGAGGTAAACACTGAACCTCTGTCTGACATAATGGACACAGGTACTCCATGAAGACACACAATATGCTTCATATATAGCTTCGCCAATCTAGCTATAAAATAGGTGGCTTTCACAGGCAAGAAATGTGCAGACTTTATCAACCTGTCTACAATTACCCAGATGGAACCGTATCCATCCTTAGAACGAGGTAAACCTACCACAAAATCCATAGTTATCCTTTCCCACTTCCACTCGGGAATAGGAAGAGGTTGAAGCTTCCTAAAAGGCTTCTGATGTTCAGCTTTCACTTGCTGACACGTCAGGCACTTAGCAACATAATCAGCAACATCCTTCTTCAGTCCGTCCCACCAGTATAAGTCTCTGATACTATGGTACATTTTAGTGACACCCAGATGTACGTTATAGGCTGTAGAATGTGCTTCCTCTAGGATCTCTTCTCTCAAATCATCCACATCAGGAACACACAATCTACCACTGATCCACAACACACCATCATCATCGAGTGTGAAATCAGTGAACTTCCCTACTTTGACATTCTCTACAAGCTCTTCTAGAATAGGATCTCGGCTCTAAGCTGCTTTAATCCTATCCCTCAGTACATATCGCAACTTAAATTGAGCTAGCAGTCCACTTGACCTACTGATCTTCATCATCAGACCTTGATCCACCAACAGATGCAACTCCTGGATCAACAGTCTCCTCTCAACACTGATGTGAGCAAGACTGCCTGAGGACTTTCTACTCAAGGCATCTACTACCATATTAGCCTTGCCCGGATGATATAAAATCTCACAGTCAAAATCCTTTAACAATTCTAACCATCTCATCTACCTCAGATTCAGATCTCTCTGCTAGAAAATGTACTTAAGGCTCTTGTGATCAGTAAATATCTCACAAGTTACCCCGTACAAATAATGTCTCCAAATCTTCAGAGCAAAGATCACTACAGCCATCTCAAGGTCATGTGTAGGATAGTTATGCTCGTGCTTCTTCAACTACCTCAAAGCATAAGCTATCACCCTACCATTCTGCATCAACACACAACCAAGGCCAACTCTAGAGGCATCACAATAAACTGTGAACTTGTCCACACTATTAGGCAAAGCTAACACTGGGGCTGTGGTCAATTTCTCCTTCAACAATTGGAAACTATTCTCACAAGCTTCTTACCACTCGAATCTAACATTCTTCTGAGTCAAGCGAGTCATAGGGGCTGTAATTCTAGAAAAATCCTGCACAAACTGCCTATAATACCCGGTTAAACCCAAAAAACTCTGAATCTCAATAACAGAAGTCGGTCTAGGCCATTCAGACACTACCTCAATCTTCTGTGGATCAACCTGGATACCTTCTTTAGACATCACGTGTCCAAGAAAAGAAACACTCTCCATCCAGAAATCACACTTCGAGATTTTAGCATAAAGCTGATGATCTCTACGTGTCTGCAGTATAATCCTCAAGTGATATACATGCTCCTCCATACTCCTTGAATAAACTAGTATATCATCATTGAAGACTACCACAAACTAATCCACATATGGTCTGAATACCTTATTCATCAGGTCCATAAAAGCTGCTGGTGCATTAGTCAAACCAAAAGACATCACCAGAAACTCATAATGGTCATATCAAGTGCGGAATGTCGTTTTAGGAACATTGACTTCACTAATCTGTAGCTGATGATAACCCGACCTCAAATCAATCTTGGAAAAGAATTGTGCACCCCTATAGCTGATCAAACAAGTCATTTATCTTCGGGAGAGGATACTTGTTCTTCACTATCACCTTGTTCAACTCTCTATAGTTAATGCACAGTCTCAGGGTACTATCCTTCTTCTTCATAAACAGGACTGGTGCACCCCAAGGAGAGACACTGGGTCTGATGAAACCCTTATCCAACAACTCATGTAACTGCTTCTTTAACTCTATCAACTCTACAGGAGCCATTTTTTAGGGTGGCATAGATATAGGAGTAGTACCTAGAACCATATCTATACAGAACTCAATCTCTCTATAAGGTGGTAAACCTGGCAACTCCTAAGGAAAAACATTAGGAAACTCACAGGCAACAGGAACACCTGTGAGTGACAACTTCTCCACTGAAGTATCCCTGACCAATGCCAAATATCCCTGACATCCTTTCCTCAACAACTTCCTAGCCACAATAACAGAAATGAGATTCTGAGGTGCAGAACTCCTATCACCCACAAACTTAAATTCTTCTTCATCAGGAATTTTGAAAGTCACCTCTTTATTCCGATAATCTACCATGGCATAGTACTGAGATAACCAATCCATACCCATAATAACATCAAACTCCATCACATCCAACAGAATCAAATCAGCGGGTAATTCTCTACCTCCCACAAGAACTGGACAACCAGAAAGAATAATATCGGTGTCTAAGGAATCGCTCAGAGGACTGGCAACAGACAAAGGAAAAGCCATCCTCGAAGCTTGCCAATAAGACTTGGAAGCAAAAATGGGAGAAACAAATGAATGTGTGGCACTCGGATCAAATAAAACCTATGCATCTAGGTAACAGGTAGAAACAACACCTGCCACGACTGCATTAGATGCCTGAGCATCCTGCTGAGTAAGATGGAAGACTCTAGCCTGACCTCGACCTCCCTATTGACTGGTAGAAGCTTGGGCAACACCTCTGACACCTCCTCTAGTACCTCTACCATGACTCTGCTGTGGAACAATCTGAGTGGAACTCTGATGCTGGGCTAGCGGTAATTGAAATGGTATGGGTGCAGCACTAGCAATCGACTGCTATGGAAATTATGGAATCTACGACTGCTGATACTCGGAGTAAGGACATGATCTAGCATAATGTCCTGTCTGCCCACATCTGAAGCATGTCAGTCGTGTCAGGTAACACGGTCCTTGATGGACTCTACCGCAGGTCTGGCAAACACTGGCAGCTGATCCAGAACTGTGACCACTACTACTGCTCAAAGCACCTGACCCAAACATGAACGGTCTACGCTGACCTCCACAGCCATGTTTACTGCTCTGATGCACTCGCTGCTACTGCCTCTGACTCTGCTGAGTCGAACCTTTCTGTTGACTACTCGAACCAACATGAAAACTCAAATACGGAGTAGTCTGCAATCCACTTGACTGAACACCCAGCTGGTAATAATTAGGCATCGCTCCTTACCTAACTAGACTCAACTCAATCTCCTTGGCCAACTCAATCACAGACTACAGAGTAAGGCCTGTTGTAGGCATACGAGCAAACGCTGAACCCAATCCGGTAACATAGGTAGTGACCGCGAAATACTGATTTCGCATCAGATCCTCTGCATATCTACCCAGCCGAAGAAACTCTTAGGTGTACTCCTCTACTGATTGATCACCACGAGAAATGCTGGTCAGTCGGAGAGGCTTTGGGCTAAATCTCCTCATAAATCGCTCTCGAAATTGAGCCCAGGTCATCGTCATCATATAGGGCTGAATCATCTGAATAAACTAGTCTAGAGCTGGTCCCTCGACAGATAGCTCGACGATCATAATCCACTGGTACTCGATGTGAGCAGTTCGAGTCTCAATCGCATATAGAAAGTCTAACGGATCGAAAGTCCCATTGAACGCAATCCTGCCAACTCTGGCATAGAATAGAGCTGCCTCAGGGTCAGACATACCATACTAATAGGTAGGCTGAACAACTGGAGGCACAGGCACATCAAACTCAGGCTCTACAGGCTCCTCGTCCTATAACTCTCTCTGCCTACGGCGACCTGCCGCTCCTCGAGGTCTACCTTTGCCACGACCTCTACATCTAACTAGTTGCTCAGGAGCTAAAACCTCATCCTGAAAAGACTCATCATCCTCGACCTCAATGACCAGTGGAGAGACACGCGCTCGCCTCCTCATTCTGAAAAGGCAATATAACGATTCAGACAAAATAGACAATGGAGGAATAACGCAGAAAACTAAAGCAAGGAATACTTATCAAGACACACTCGAACCTAATTCACTACAGTAGTTTCAAAAGAAAACATAACTTGAAAACTAGGGCCAGGACTCACACAACTAAGCCCTGACACAGAACTCCGCTCTGATACCAACTTTTTCATGACCCAAAACAGGGGCCATGATCGGCGCTAGGGAATGGGAATTCTTTCAAATTCGAAACCTGTAGCAAGCCTTAAAAATAAAATAAAACATGTAATAGTAATAATAACAACACAATTAAGTAAATATTATGCAGCGGAATAAAATTATAAATATCAAAATAATATTTCCACCAAATGAAATAAAGTTAAATCCTTATCTCATATAAATAAATCTTTTAATACAAGTTTCAGTTCAAATATTTAAAGTACATATCTCATATAAGTATAATACAACAATCTCACAGTCGACCATAACTACTGTAGTGTCTAGATTATAAAATAAAACTCAGATAAGCAATTTACATAAAGAAGCCGGAGTGGAAGAAATCCGACATACAGGTCTGCTACTGAGGTCTGAGGAAGATGACTCTCCTGAAAAATAGTTAACGGAGGGGAGTCAGACCTCACTGAGTGAATTACTATAATATATATACATGCATACTAAATGACAATGCATACAGTCAATAGTATATATATAAATATATATACAGGCAAATACACACAGATGCAATAAAAATCATTTTTATATATTTTGTTTGAAAGCCACTGGTTATGAAGGATCAAATAGAACCCTAGAAAATCGCAACCTCAAAATAGTGTTAGATAACACTCTAGCCACACAGGCTCACTTATTCCAAAATATTCACTTATTCCATTTAGACAGTAGACTGGCCCCGAGACACCAAGTAAACCGAGCTCTAGTAGTCTGACTGTCAGTGTGATTGGTCCCAAGACACTTGGTCAACCGAGCTCCAGCAATCACACTCCCAAATCATATCTCACACATCAAATAATCATATCCAATCAATATCCACAAAATGGTTAGTAATATAGCCTAAATGCTATCAGCGTACCGATACGTACTCGGTCATAGTGTTGCCCACTAGGTAGCATGTTCTATTGATATCCTTCATTGAAATATAAAACATATATTCATAAAAATAAATGATGCATGAATTTAAATATAATAGCAACAATAACCATATATATACTAGAAAATATACCAAAAGTAAATCAGGTATATTTCGAGTATATATATGTCAAATAAATCCAATTAAATTACAAAATAAACTAGAAATATACTTAAAAACATTTTAAACATAATTCATTAACAAAACATGCATACAGTTTAAAATATACCAAAAAGAAAGAAAAAATAAACCAAAAGTAAACTAAAATAAAATCAACTACTAATTAATACCATTATGTATTTTTAGTCAAAATAAAACATAGATTTCTAAAATCATGCACCCTAGAGCATATATATATAGAATAGTAACTCACAATTATTGTGCTCCTTAAGATGGGTCCAATGGGCCTAGTCCACTAAGCCTCGGTCTCGACGCAACTAAACAAACAAAAACGATAGGAATCAGAACAAATCTAATAAAAGTTCTAAAGACTCGATCTAGAATTAAGATTAGAGCTCGACCGGACATCACGTTTTATGAGAATTCTACCAAAAATTCGGCAAAACCTCCCCTGTAAAATGAACATCTCTTTACTCAAAAAGTAGAGCTAGCCCTGTAAAGAAATACACTTCAAAAATAAACACAGAACACAACCACAATCCCTTGGTCATACTCCAAACTACAAATCACCAACCGAGGTTCACAATTCACGAAATATTTACAAAATGCCAAAAATACCCTTATATAATAAAAATACATTTTATAAGTAGAAATTACGTAATTAACCCTAAAACACAGTAAAAACTGATAAAAACTCATTTTATTAGAAAAATCGTATATTATACATATAATTGAAAATAGTTTACGAAAAATAGTTTTAATTAGTTAAAAATACTAAATAATTTGTAGAAATCATTTTTATACCCTAAATAATTATTCAAACCAATTTAATTACATTTTTAGCCAATTTAGGGTAAAATTACCAAAATACCCCTATATATATAAATATACTAAAATTAATCCAAAAATAATATAATTGCACAAAATTAATTTTCTCAATATATATTTCAATAATATCAATAAATATACTCAATTAACCAATAAATTTCAACTAAACACATAATTAACCCTATTTTCTCAAAATTACATAAACTAAATAAATTCAAAATAAATACATAAAAATTCACAAAAATTCCAAATAAATTTCTATAATTCATTTAAACACATATATTTACCATAAAACACAATTTCATAATTTAATTAATTAATTTTCGAAAATTAGAAAATAATAATAAAATAATAAAAAATACCCAAAAATTAAAATAAATTCCAAAAATTCTACAAAAATTCCCAAATGAAGATCAAGCTACTAGGATCAAATTTTGTGAAGGAATTTTTCATGAATCAATCAAATTGAAGCTCAAAAAAATTCAAGAACCCTAATAGGCTGAAATTTCAAAATCGAAACTTAGGCAAATCTAGACCATTTTAAGTGAACAAAGCTTGGAATCACACTCACCGGAGCTCAAGGAGAAGATAGAGATTGGCGGTGTCAAAAATGGTGGTCGAAATCATGTTGATCGACGTTAGCTTCAAATTTCGGCTTCTCAAGTTGTTACAGCGTTCACCAACGCTGGAGAGGGTGGAAGGAGAGGCTGAGCAGCTGGAGGAAGGCGGTGGATGTCCGGCAAGCACTCTGAATAGCGGTGAATGGAGTCGCACAGTGAGGGGAGAGGAGAAGGGCGTTAGGGAAGAAGAAGGAGGAGGGAGGGGCAATTTGGTAATTTTGGCAAACTTTTGATTTTTAACTATATATTAAGTATATATGTACATATATATAATCACACTATATATTATAATAATATAAACTCCCACACACATTAATTTAATATATTAATAATTTATGCACTTAAAAATAATTAAATAATATTAAAACTAAATAATAAATAATAAAAATTAGGGTAATTAATTAAACCCTAGTTTAATTTAAATATATACACATATTTAAACTTTGTTTTAGCACTTTAAAAACATATAGGAGTTCATGCAAATTCGTGAAATTATTTAAAATAATTAATACTAAATTATTTACGTGTTAATTTCCCCGAAAATAAAATTCTCGGGAAAATTTTACGTAAAACACTTAAAATAATATAAAACAATTAAAATAAGCTTTAAATAAATATCAACTCGTAAAAATATCATAATTATATACAAAATTATTAACACTGCATATCCCGATGCAGTTTAAAATATTTTAAAAACTCAGGATATTACATTAATATCATTGTTATTATTATTATTATTATTATTATTATTATTATTATTATTATTATTGTTGTTGTTGTTGTTGTTGTTGTTGTTGTTGTTGTTGTTGTTAATTTGGTTTGAGGGGCATTTTAGTCTTTTCTTAAATAAAAAAAAGTAAAAAAAAATCAGGACAAGGGTTAAAACCACCTCCCTCTTTCTTCTCAATCAGCACCACCCAAGCCCATGCTGGAACACTGCAACCACAACCATAGCCACTGACCACCATCACCTCTAGCCTCTTCCTGTCGTTGACCGCCACCTTTAGAGTGCCTAGAATCGTCGGAATCGAATGAGGCCGAGACTTGCAGCAACCGGACCTCCATTGTTACCGGTGAAGATTCCGGTCACCAAATCACGTCACAAAACCACCAAGCTTTTGGTGAGTTCATTTCCAAGCTCTATTCAAGCTTAAATCCCTTTAGTTTTGAGATATCTTCAATTTTTAGTTTATGTGTTTTAGGGTTTTTATTTTTTTGAACTTGATATTGATTGATTTATGGATTCTTCCTTTAAAAATGTTGTTTATAGCAACTTAATCTTCCTAAAAATATTTTTTGTTTTTTTTGAATTAATTTGAATTATGGGTAATTTTTTATTATTTTAATATTAAAATATTGAATTTTTTATAATTATGTTAATTAATTATTTTTAATGAAAATTTAGTTAAATTAGTGTTATTAATTTGAGTTAATAATTTTAGAATTATTAAAATAATTTTTAGTGAATTTATATAATTTTTGTGAATAGTTTTATATTATGTGAATTTTGTATATATAGGTTAATTGTGTAATTTTGTGGAAATTATAGTTAAATAATATGTTTTAAATGATTTTAGAATTATATAGAGTATTAAAATGATTTTTATAAATTATTTACTATTTTTAATTAATTAATACTAATTTTTGAAAATTATATTCAAATAAGATATTATTTACTATTTCAGTGATTAAATGGATTTTTAATTGCTTTTAATATATATTTAAGCTATATGAGTATAGAAAAGTGAATTTTACTATTATATGTTGAACTATTGAAAAATTTGATTTTAATTAATATTATATTATTATTTGAGATTTTTATTTAATTATTGTGAAAATAATTATATTTAGTTATTTAATGATTATCTTATATTATATGTTGGAATTTTATGGATATTTATGGAATTTAATGATTTTTAATTAATTTATTATTATATATTGATTTTTGGTGATTTGTAAACCTCGATTGGGAATTTGTGCAGTTTGGGGTCCCAACTCGAGGTGATGAGCTTTGTGGTTTTAGAAGTGTGTTTTTCTTGTAGGATCGACTCTACTTTTTATAGAGAGATGTCCATTTTATAGAGGAGATTCTGCTGAATTTTTGATAGAATTCTTGTAAAACGTGACGTCGAGTCGCTCCTGAATTTCTGTGTTTGTCTGAGTTTTGAATTCTTAGATCGAGTCTCCTTTAGAATTCTTAGGAGTTTAAGTTAGAAATTTATTTTGATTATTATTATTATTTATTTTCTAGTTGCGTTGAGACCGAGGCCTATCGGATCGGGCTCATCAAGCCAGTCTTGAGAAACGCAAACTTATGAGTTATTATTTTATATATACATTGCGTATAGTGCATGATTATAAATAATTATGTTTTGATATGAATTATTTCATTAAATGTTTTAGTATATTTTTGGTATACTTTTATTATATTTTGGTATATTTATGGTTGATTTTAATTATATGTAGCATATATATACTTGAAATATATTTAGTAAATTTTTGGTATATTTCTGGTATATATATATATATATGGTATATTTATTTGTTGTGAATGTTATTTATGTTTAATTATGCATTTAATTATTTTCCATAAATATACGATTTTATTCGAAGGATATCAATAGAACGTGCTACTTAGTGGGCAGCACTAGGATAGTGTACATACCGATTCATTAGACTTTAGGATATGTATTGTGAGAATTATTTGAGGAGCATTTGATTGATTAATTATTGAGATTTGATATGAGTGATTAATGTGGTTGCTGGAGCTCAGTTGATCTAGTGTCTCAAGGCCAATCATATTGACAGTGAGACTGCTGGAGCTCAGTTGACTTAGTGTCTCGAGGCCAGTCTATTGTCCAAACTATCCAAAATGGAATAAGAGAATTTATTTAGAATTAAGTAAGCCTACATGGCTAGTGAGATATTTTTTTGAGATTGCGAATATTTAGGGTTCTATTTGATCCTTTACCTAAATAAATGTTTTCTACATTTATAAATATAAGTGGATTTTAACATCTGTGTGAAATGCGTGTGTGTGTGTGTGTATGTATATATATATATATATATATATATATATATATATTGATGCCTGACTGGATATGTTTTAGATTGCATGTATATATATTATAATAATTCATTCATTGAGGTCTGACTCCCTTTAATATTTTTTTAGGAGATGCCTTATCATCAGACCTCAGTAGTAGACCTATACACTGGACTTCTTCAGCCCTAGCTAGATTATGTAAATCATTTACCTGAACTTTGTTGTATTTTAGAAAACTGCAATAGTAGTGCTTTGTATCTGTAGAATGTTATTTTTGTATGAGTCCTTTCTCTGAAAATTATATGGAAATATTTTTATTTTATGAAATGAAATTTAAGTATTTATATTTATATCAATTTAATTTTTAATTCTGACGTATTTTTATTTATCTATTGCATGCTTTTTATTTCTAAGGCTTACTACGGGTTCTAAATTCGAAAGAATTCTCATTCCCTAGCGCCGATCATGACTCCCCGATTTGGGTCGTGACATTGTCCTTAGAAATCATAAGTGTAAATGGATAGGATGCCTCATTAATGCATTTAAATCTTAGTCTGAAAGGCTCATTTGGATTAATCTTCAATTTTAATTCATAGGTAACTGCATAGCTACTAATTGCTTCCCTGGCCTCCTTACCATCTATAAATGTCATCCCAAGCCTTAAATAACTTGCTCCAATACTGCCTTCATACCTTTTCCCAACTTCTGGTAGTGTAGACTCATCTTCAACATTCTTATCATTATCACTATTATCACTGTCTTCTTTGCCTTCATTTTCCCCTACTTCTCCATCACCTTCACTTACATATCCATTGGGGACTCCATTTAAGTTTTTAGCTGACTCCCTTTCTCCCATTTTATTTTCACTTACCTTTGCCCTATCATCAGGTTCATCCATTCAATTCGTATGTTCATCAAATGGCAAGTCAGCATGTCACGACCCAAACTGGGGAGTCATGACCGGTGCTAGGGAACAAGAATTCTTTCAAATACGAAACCAATAGCAAGCCTTAAAAATAAAAACGCATGCAATAGATAATATAAAAATATGACAGAATTAAAAATTGAATCAATATATAAAATAAATACTTAATATCATTTCATAAATAAATATTCATACAATATTCTGAATACAGAAATCTCAAACTTGAACAACACTGCTAATAAAATAACATTACCACTGTAGTTTTCTAGAATACAATAAAAGTTCAAATATGAAATTTACATAAAATAGTCGGGGCGGAAGAAGATCAGCATAAAGCACTACTAGTACGGTCTGACGAAGACAACTCTCCTAAAAAAAATGGTTGAGAGGGGGGTGTAATAACCCTAGTTTTTGAATTATTTTAATATAAAACGAGATATGCAGTGTTAATAAATTTAAGATTTATATTTAATTATTTTACTATTTTGTGATTAATTACTATTATTTTATGTTTAATTATATTTTTCTATGTAAATATTTTATTTTGAAACTTATTATTTTGGACATTTAATTTGCATGGTTTATATTTATTATTTTCGGATAGTATTATTTTAATAACATTAGTTTATGTGCATTATTATTTTAATATTATTATTTTTAATAAATTACGTTAATTGTATTATCATTATTATTTAGTATTATTTTATGTTAATGTATGTGTATATTTGTGTGTGTCTATGTATATGTGTGAGTATATATATATATATATATATATATATATATATATATATATATATATACAAACCAAAAACAAAAAACTCTCTGTAATCCATCTTCTTCCCCGCGCCATCTTGATCTTTGCTTGTCAGTGTGCCTCTTTGACGTCCAGCAACCACTACCACTCCCTGTCTGTCATGACCCAAAACAGGGGCCATGACCAGAGCTAGGGAATGGGAATTCTTTCGAATCCGGAACCCGTAGCAAGCCTAAAAAATAAATAAAACATGCTATACTAATAATAACATAATTTGCAGCGGAATAAAATCATAAATATCAAAATAATATTTACACCAAATGAAATTAAATCAAATCCTCATCTCATATATATATAAATAAACTTTTAATACAAGTTTCAAATCAAATATTTAAAGTACATATCTCACAACTTTATACAACTACTGTAGTGTCTAGATTATAAAAATAAAACTCAAGTGAGCAGTTTACATAACGAAGCCGGGGCGAAAGAAATCCGACGTACAGGCCTGCTACTAAGGTATGAGGAAGATGACTCTCCTAACAAATAGTTAACGGAGGGGAGTCAGACCTCACTGAGTGAATTACTATAATATATATACATGCATACTAAATGGAAATGCACACTGTCAAAAGTATATATATATAATAAGTATATATATACAAGCAAATACACACAAATGCAATAAAATCATTTTATATATTGTTACTGAAAATCACAGTTTATGAAGGATCAAATAGAACCCTAGAAAAATCGCAACCTCAAAATAGTGTTAGACAACACTCTAGCCATACAGGCTAACTTATTCCAAAATATTCACTTATTCCATTTAGACAGTAGACTGGCCCCGAGACACTAAATCAACCGAGCTCCAGCAGTTTGACTGTCAGTGTGATTGGCCCTGAGACACTTGGTCAATCGAGCTCCAGCAATCACACTCCCAAATCATATCTCACATATCAAACAATCAAATCCAATCAATATCCATAAATGGTTAGTAATATAGCCTAAATGCTATCAGTGTACCGGTACATACTCGGTCCTAGTGCTGCCCACTAGGTAGCACGTTCTATTGATATCCTTCCTTATTAAATATAAAACATACATTCATAAATAAATGATGCATGAATTTAAATAAAATAGCAACAATAACCATATATATACTAGAAATATACCAAAAGTAAACCAAGTATATTTCGAGTATATATACGTCAAAGAAATCCAGATAGATTACAAAATAAACTAGAAATTTATTCAAAAACATTTTAAACCTAATTTATTAGCAAAACATGCATATAATTTAAAATATACCGAAAATAAACTAAATATAAACCAAAATAAACTAAAAATAAACTAAAATACTAATTGAATTATTTATGCATATTTAATCAAAATAAAACATACATTTCTAAATCATGCACCCTAAGGCATATATATATATATATATATATATATATATATATATATATATATATATATATATATATATATATATATATATATATATATATATATATATATATATATATATATATATATATATATATATATATATATATATATATATATATAGAATAGTAACTCACACTTAGTGTGCTTCTCGAGATGGGTCTGACGGGCCTGGTCCACTAGGCCTCGGTCTCGGCACAACTAAACAAACAAATAATGATAGGAATCAGAATAAATCTAATGAAAACTTCTAAAAACTCGATATAGATTACTAGACATAGAATTAAAAATTAGAATTCGACCAAACATCACATTTTACAAGAATTCTGTCAAAAATCTGACAGAACCTCCCCTGTAAAATGGACATCTCTCTACTCAAAGAGTAGAGCCGGTCCTACAAAGAAACACACTTCAAAAAATAGATACAAAATCCCAATCACAACCCCTCGGTCGGACTCCAAACTACAGTTTACCGACCGAGGTCCACAATTCACAAAACAATACAGAAATACCAAAAATACCCTTATATCATAGAAATACATTTAATAAATAGAAATTACATAATTAACCCTAAAACATAGTAAAAACCGATAAAAACTCATTTTATTAGAAAAATCGTATATTATATATATAATTGAAAATAATTTACAAAAAATAGTTTTAATTAGTTAAGAATACTAAATAATTTGTAGAAATCATTTTTATATCTTAAATAACTATTAAAAGCAATTTAATTACATTTTTAGCCAATTTAGGGTAAAATTACCAAAATACCCCTATATATATAAATATACTAAAATTCATTCAAAAATTCACCAAAAATAATATAATGGCACAAAATTAATTTTCTCAACATATATATCAATAATATCAATAAATAAACTCAATTAACTAATTAATTTCAATTAAACATACAATTAACCCTATTTTTCCAAAATTACATAAACTAAATAAATTCAAAATAAATACATAAAAATTCACAAAAATTCCAAATAAATTTTTATAATTCATTTAAACACCTATAATTACCATAAAAAATAATTTCATAATTTAATTAATTAATTTTCAAAAATTAGAAAATAATAATAAAATATTCAAAAACACCCAAAAATCAAAATAAATTCCAAAAATTCTAAAAAAATTTAAAAATGAAGATTAAGTGAAGGGGAACAACATTTGTGAAGGAATTTTTCATGAATCAATCAATTGAAGCTCAAAAAAATTTGAAAACCCTAATAGGCCGAAATTGCAAAATCGAAACCTAGGCAAATCTAGACCATTTTAAGTGAAAAAAAGCTTGGAATCACACTCATTGGAGCTCAAGGAGAAGAAAGAGACTAGCGGTGTCAAAAAAGGTGGGGAAAACGCTGTGAACGACGGTGGCTTCAAGTTTCAGTCTTCCGACCAAAATAGAGGGAAACGACATTGAAGAAGAGGAGGAAAGGTGGCGGAGCTGTTGGCTAGGAAGGACGGAGCTCAGGGTGGCACACCGATGGCCTGAAAATGAGATGGCAGGCGGTGGTGAGGGCGGAAATCGATCGGGGAGAAGGGGAAGAAGACGATGGCAAACTTGTAATTAAATCAAACTTTATTTTTTGATAAATATTATATGTATATGTATATATATATACTTTATATTATTTTAATATAAAATATTATATGGACAATAAATATTCACCATACACATATAAATTAATATATTTAATAATTTATACACTTAAAAAAATATTTAATTAATATTAAAACTAAATAATACAAATTAGGGTAATTAATTAAACCCTAATTTAATTCAAATATATATATACTTTATTTTAGCACTTTAAAAATATATATGAGTTCATTCAAGTCCATAAAATTGTTTTAAATAATTAATATTAAATTATTTATGTACCAATTTCCCCGAAAGTGTAAGTCCCAAGAAAATTTTACGTAAAGTACTTAAAATAATATAAAATAATAAAAATTAATTTTAATTAAATAACAAACTCATAAAATATCAATATAATATATAAAATTTATTAACACTGCATATCCCGATGCAGTGTAAAACTATTTAAAAACACGGGATATTACATTATTGCCTCCACTGCCTCTCTTCTTCCTCTTTTTCTTCGATAAAGCTCGGTAATGCAGTAGCAGTAGCAATAGTGAGCCACCGTCGCCTCCACCTCCTTTGGCCACCTCTTCTTGCATTTTTGGTGTCCACCGACTTCCTGAGCTCCGGTGAGCTTGAATTTAAGTTCAGTTTGAGCCTTAATCTTCCATTGCTTGAGTTTTCTTGAATTGTTAGTTTTGAGCTTTAGGGTTTTATAAATTTTTTTAGGTTGATCTTGAATGATTCGGTTAATCCACCTTCACAAAAGTTGTTCCTAGTAGCTTGATCTTCATGGAAATATTTTTTTTTAATTTTTGGAATTTATTTTAATTTTGATGAATTTTTTAATTTTTTATTATTTTTTAATTTTCATAAATTAATTTATTTAATTATAAAATTCGTTGATTTGGTGTTATTATGAGTTAATATTAATTTTAGAGTAAAGAAAATAATTTTTGAGAATATTGTGTAATTTTTAGAAATATTTATAGTTTATGTAAATATTGAAATATTAGGTTAAATATGTATTTTTGTTGAAATTATTGTTTAATAATGTGTTTTAGATAATTTTAGAATATTATATGTTGATAAAATAATTTTTATGATTTTGTATAATTTTTGTGGAATATTAGATATATTGTGTATTTTGAATTATTGGGTTAATTGTATAATTTTGTAATAATTATAGTTAAATAATATGTTTTAAATGGTTTTAGAATTATTTAAGGTATTAAAATGATTTTTACAAATTATTTACTATTTTTAACCAATTAATACTAATTTTTGAAAATTATTTTCAAATAATATATTATTTATTATTTTGGTGGTAAATTGGGGTTTTATAACTTTTTATTATATATTGGGGTTATTTAAGTTATTTGGATTTATAAAATAATTTTTTATTATTTTATGTGTAATTATTGGAAAATTTGATTTTTAATAATATTATATTATTATTTGAGATTTTTAATTAATTATTGTGAAAATAATTATATTTAGTGTTTTAATGTTAAATATGCTATATTTTGATATTTTGAGGATATTTATGGCATTTATTGGTTTTTAATATATTTATTATATTATTTGTATTTTTTTGGTGGAATTGTTGTAATAACCCGAGTTTTTAAATTATTTTATTTTAAAATAGGATATGTAGTGTAATAATTTTAAAAACAATATTTTGTTATTTTATTATCTTGTGAATTATTATCATTATTATTTTTACGTTTAATTAACATTTTCTACGTAAATGTATGTCTTTAAGTTTATTATTTCGGGAAATATTATTTTAATAATATTTAATTTGGTGCATTAATATTTTAAATATTAATATTTTAATAAATTACATTGTGTGAATGTATTTAATGAGTTTATATATATATACAAAAAACATTAAAACCCCTCCCCCTCACCCTCTCTCCCTGATCACCCTCCCCTCTCCCTCACCGTCTGCTTCTTCTTCAGTCAAAGTGCCTCCTCGCCTTTCGCCGCCTTTAGTCTTCTTCTTCAGTGCCGTTGAAAGTTTTAGAAGCTGGAAAACCAAAAATTGAGCCCTTCACCATTCGTTCCATTTCCGACCGCCTTTGTCTACATCGTCGATCTCATCCTCTTCCCTGAGCACCGGTGAGTGTGTGTGTTTCTAAGCTTCATTTTGTCTGGTTTGGTCTAGATTTTGGTGGTGAGCAATTTTAAGTTTCGATCACTTTGAGTTTTTCGATTTTTTTTATTCATGCTTGATGCCTTAACAAAAATTGTTTCCCTTAGCTTGATCTACATTCCAAAATTTTTGTGTGATTTTTGGGAATTATTTTGATTTTTGCTAATTTTTGAATATTTAATTATTAATTTATTAATTTTCATAATTTAATTAAATAAATTATGAAATTGTGGTTTTTAGTGTTATTGATGGTTTATATTGGTTTTAGAATTTAATTTATAATTTTTGTGAATTTTGTGTAATTTTTATAATTATTTTTAGTTTATGTTAGTTTTGGAAATATAGGTTGAATATATATTTTGTTAGTAATTATTGGTTAATTAAGTATATTTGTTGATTTTAATGAATAATATGTTGAGTAAATAATTTTTGTGTATTTATATAATTTTTATTGAATTTTTGAATATTTTTAGTATTTTATGTGTATTTTTAAATATTAGGGGTAATTTGGTGGTGATTTTAGTTGAATATTAAATTTAATTGGTTTTAATATTATTTGAGGTATAAAAATGATTTTTTACAAACTATTTACTAATTTTAACTAATTAATACTATTTTTTGAAAATTATTTTCAAATTATATATAATTTACTATTTTTGTAAATAAAAGGATTTTTAGTAATTTTTAATATGTTTTTTGGACTAATTAAGTAATTTGGATTTGTAAAATGAATTTTCATTAATATTTGTGGAATTATTGAGAAATATCGATTTTAATAATATTATATTATTGATTAGGGTTTTTAAGTAATTATTGGTAAAATAATTACTTTTGGTGTTTTAATATTTAAATTTCTATATTTTGATATTTAAAGGGTATTTTTGGTATTTATTGAATTTTAATATATTTTATTGTATTTTGTTGTGAATTGTGGACCTCGGTCGGGGGAATTTGTAGTTTGGGATCTCGACCGAGGAGTTGTGAGAACTTTAGTTTGAAGTGTATTTTTCTTGCAGGACCAACTCTACTTTTTAAGTAAAGAGATGTCTGTTTTACAGAGGAGGTTTTGCCAAATTTTTGGTAGAATTCTCGTAAAACGTGACATAAGGTCTAATTCTGATTTTCGTGTCTGTTTGTGTTTAGTAATTCTAGATCGAGTATCTAGAAGTCTAAATTAGAAGTTATAATAATTGTTGGTGTTATTTTATTTTTCTAGCTGCGCTGAGACTGAGGCCTAACGGACCAGGGCAGCTGAGTCTGTCTTGTGGAGCGCAAATCAGTGAGTTATTATACTGTATATATATGCATTGCAAATAGGTTGCATGTCACGACCCAAAACAGGGGCCATGACTGGCGCTAGGGAACGGGAATTCTTTCAAATCCGGAACCCGTAGCAAGCCTTAAAATAAATAAAAGCATGCAATAATAATAATATAAATAAAATAACTTGTCATGACCCAAACTAAGAGTCATGACCAACGTTAGGAAATAGGAATTCTTTCGAATCCGGAACCTATAGAAAGCCTTAGAAAAAAAATCATGCAATAAATAAATAAAAGTAAGACAGAATTAAAAAAAATTTTAAATGAATATATAAAATAAATACTCCCAATCCTTCCATAAATAAATACATAATCACACAGTGTTCAAATACAAATTCTCAGAGTATTTACTATCAAAAGGAAATAATACTCTTCCGATACAATAACACTACTACTGCAGTTTCTAGAATACAAATCAGAGTTCAGAATATACATTTGCATAAAATAGCCGGGACTGAAGAACATCGACGAGGAACTTTACAACTAAGGTCTGACGATATGGGATCTCCTAAAAAAAATAATTGAGGGGGGGTCAAACCTCACTGAGTGAATTATTATATTATATATACATGCAAACTAAACCATAACAATCAGACATTCTTATATATTTATATATATACACACACACACACACATTTCACACGAATGTCAAACTCTGCCTTTATAAATATACTAAATGTAGAAAATGTTTAGTTTAATTTATGAAGGATTCATAGAACCCTAATAATAGCAACCTTAAACAACCCTATCATCACTCTAGCCATACAGGCTCACTTGATTCCAAATAGAACACTTATTCCAATCTGGACAGCAGACTGGCCCCGAGACACTAAGTCAATCGAGCTTCAGCAGTTTGGCTATCGGTGTGATTGGCCCCGAGACACTTGGTCAATCAAGCTCCAATAATCACACTATCTATCACCTCACATCTCAATCAACCTAATAGATCATTCATTCCACTATGGACAGTAGACTGGCCCCGCAATCACACTACCTATCATACCATTAATCTTAGTCAAATCAATCAAATCAATTATAATCACCACAATTAATTCTCACTCTACCCTTATCTATCACACTGGTACGTACATGGCCCTAATGCTGCCCACTAGGAAACACGTTCTATTGATATCCTTCACTAAAAATAAATCTTTTATTCTGAAAATAATTAATGTGGAGCAATATTCATAATAATAAAATCAACCATATATATATATATACCAAAAATATACCTAAATATACTCAGTATATTTTAGGTATATATATGTCAAACAAAATATGAAATATACTAAAGGTAAACCATTAAAAGAGTTAAAAATAATTAAGTATGTATCAGTAATATAACATGCATTTTCTCAAAAATATACCTAAATATACAAAAGATACATCTTAAGTACACAAATCATTTAATAAAACATTTATGTATTAAATATGTGTTTAGGTTTAACATATATTCACATTCTATCAAAATAACCTAATTTTCTAGCATGCATATATCACAATTAAACCCTAAGTATACCACTAATGTTTTAGGTTATAATTAATAATAAAACATACATTTATTTGGGAAAATATATAAAAAATATACCAAAAATAAACTTAAAAATAATTTAAGTATAGGTTTATAATATAGCATGCAATTATTCAAGAATAAACCTAAAATACATTAATCATTAAATAAAATAATTATGGTTCGATGTACATTTAAATCGTGTATAGACATCAAACATAAACCTAAATATCTAACATACATATATCAAAAATAAACTCTAAATATACCAGTGATATATTAAATGTATATAGAAAATATACAAACATTTATATATCAAGATACACTAAAACTAAACCGAAAATATACCAAATCATATTATAATTAAATTACTGTTTAAAACATATAATGAAAATGAAAAATCCTAAGTCATGCATCCTATATGCAATGCGTATATATACAGTATAATAACTCACATGTTAGCATTCCACGAGACAAACTTGGCAGGCCTGATCCACTAGGCCCCGATCTCGATGCAACTAAACAAACAAATGACAACATGAATCAGAATAAGTCTATCGACATTCTAGAGACTCACTCTAAGAATATTAGACACAAAATTGGAATAAGAATTCGACTGGACATCACGTTTTATGAGAATTCTATCAAAAATCCGGTAGAACCTCCCTTGTAAAACGAACATCTCTCTACTCAAAGAGTAGAGCCGGTCTTGCAAAAAAAATACACTTCGAATAAACACAATTCACAATCCCTCGGTCGGACTCCAAACTACAATTTCACCGACCGAGGTCCACAATTCATAGAATAATACAGAACACATGAAAAATTTCAAAAATACCCTTCAATACTCAAAATATAACAATTTAGATATTCAAATGCTAAAAATATTTATTTAATCGATAAATACACAAAAACCCTAATTTTTAATAAAATAGTATTAAAAGTCGGTAATTCTCAATAAATTCATAAATATTAACCAAAATACATTTTATAAATCCAAATTACATAATTAACCCTAAAACACATTAAAAATTGATAAAAACTCATTTATTTAGAAAAATTGTATATTATATATAATTTGAAAATAATTTACGAAAAATAGTTTTAATTAGTTAAAAATACTAAATAATTTATAGAAATCATTTTTATACCTTAAATAACTAGTAAAACTAATTTAATTACATTTTTAGCCAATTTGGTGTCAAATTACCAAAATACCCCTAGTTTCGTAAATTCTCTAAAATTAATAAAAAATTCACCAAAATAATATAATTACTCAAAATTAATTTTCTCAACATATAATTCAATCATATCAATAAATATACTCAATTAACCAATTAATTTCAATAAAACACATAATTAATCTAATTTTCCCAAAATTACATAAACTAAATAAATTCAAAATAAATTTATAAAATTCACAAAAGTTACAAATAAATTTATAAAATACATTTCAACACCTATAATTACCATAAAACACAATTTCATAATTTAATTAATTAATTTTCGAAAATTAGAAAATATTAATAAAATAATAAAAAATTCACAAAAATCAAAATAATTCCCAAAAATTCCACAAAAATTCTAGAGTGTAGATTAAGCTACTAGGATCAATGTTTGTAAAGGGAGTTTACTTGAATCATTCAAATAAAAGCTCAAAAAATTCAAGAACCCTAATAGGCCGAAAATGGAAAATCAAAACCTAAGGAAATCTAGACCATTTTAAGTGAAACAAAGCTTGGAATCACACTCACTGGAGCTCAAGGAGAAGATAGAGACCAGTGGCATCAAGTTTGGTGGCCGGAATCGGCTTGATCGACGGTGAGGAAGTGTTTGGCTTCTCAAGGATTTTTTCGGCTAAAACATGTCGAAAATGGAGGCTTCAAGCGTTGGGAATGGCTGGAGGTGGTGGTGGTAAGCCAAGAGGCACACCGACGACAAGGAAATCAGGTTGCAGGGACCGAAAATGGAGATGAGGACGATCGGACGTAGGGAAGAGGATCGGGTGGCATTTCTGTAAATATGGTAAACTTTTGATTTTTGATAATAATTTATGTATATATGTGTATATATATATATATATATATATATATATATATATATATATATATATATATATATATATATATATATCTATTCTATATATTATAATAATATATAATCTCACACACATTAAATATACACCACACACATATTTTAATAATATATACACATATTGTCACGACCCAAAACAGGGGCCATGACCGACGCTAGGGAACGGGAATTTTTTCGAATCCGTGAGTGACAACTTCTCCACTGACGTATCCCTGACCAATGCTAAAAACCCTTGACAACCTTTCCTCAATAACTTCCTAGCCATAATAGTAGAAATAAGATTCAGAGGTGCTGAACTCCTATCACCAAAAAACTTAAATTCATCTTCATTAGGAATTCTGAACGTCACCTCTTTATTCCTGCAATCTACCACGACATAGTGCTGAGATAACCAATCCATTCCCAAAATAACATCAAACTCCATCACATCTAATAATATCAAATCAGCGGGTAATTCTCTATCACCCACGAGAACTAGACAACCAGAAAGAACAATATCGGTGTCCAAGGAATTGCTCAGAGGAGTGGCAACAGACAAAGGAAAAGCCATCCTCGAAGCTTGCCAATAAGATTTAGAAGCAAAAATAGGAGAAACAAACGAATGCGTGGCACCCGGATCAAACAAAACCCATGCATCCAGGTAATAAATAGAAACAATACCTGCCACGACTGCATTAGATGCCTGAGCATCCTGCTGAGTGAGATGAAAGACTCTGGCCTGACCTCGACCTCTTTGTTGACTGGTAGAAGCCTGGCTAATATCTCTGGCACCCTCCTCTAGTACCTCTACCACGACTCTGCTGTGGAACAAACTGAGTGGAACTCTGATGCTGAACTGGTGGTAACTGAAATGGCACGGGTGCAACACTAGCAATCGAATGCTGTGGGAATCACGAAATCTATGGCTGCTGGTACCCGGAATAAGGACATGATCTGGCATAATGTCCTGTCTGCCCGTATCTAAAGCATGTCAGTGGTGTCAGATAACACGGTCCCTGATGGACTCTACCACAAGTCTGGCAAACACTGGTCGCTGATCCAGAACTACGACCACTGCTGCTGCTCGAAGCACCTCACCCAAATCTGAATGATCTACGTTGACCTCCACGGCCATGTCTATTGCTCCGATGCAATCGCTGCTGCTGTCTCTGACTCTACTGATTCGGACCTCGCTGCTGACTACTCGAACCAACATGAAAACTCGAATACGGAGTATCCTGCAATCCACTCGATTGAACTCCCAGCTGGTAGTAATCAGGCATCGCTCCTTGCCTAACTAGTCTCAGCTCGATCTCATTGGCTAACTCAATCACAGACTCAAGAGTAAGGCCTGCTGTAGGCATACCAGCAAAAGCTGAAGCCAAACTAGTAACATAGGTAGTGACCGTAAAATACTGATCTCACATCAAATCCTCTGCATATCTACCCAGATAAAGAAACTCTCAGGTATACTCCTCTACAAATCGATCTCCATGAGAAATACTGGTCAAACGGAGACGATAGCTCAAACGAAGAGGCTCTGGACAGAATCTCCTCAAAAATCGCTCTCGAAACTGAGCCCAGGTCATCGTCATCATATAAGGCTGGATCATATGAATAAACCAATCTAAGGCTGGTCCCTCGATAGACAACTCAACGATCATAATCCGCTGGTACTCGGTATGAGTAGTCCGAGTCCTAGTCTCAATCACATGCAGAAAATCTAATGGATCAGAAGTACTATCAAACGCAATCCTGCTAACTCGGGCATAGAACAAAGCTGCCTCAGGGTCAGACATACCCTACTGATAGGCAGGCTGAACAGGCTGAACAACTGGAGGCACAGGAACATCAAACTCAGGCTCTACAGGCTCCTCGTCCTGTAACTCTCTTTGCCTACGGCGACTTGCCACTCCTCGAGGTCTACCTCTGCCACGACCTCTACGTCTAACTGGCTGCTCAGGAGGTAAAACCTCATCCTAAAAAGACTCATCATCCTCGGCCTCAACGATCGGTGGAGCGACACG
The DNA here is from genome assembly GCA_947683625.1 of Mallotus nudiflorus. Lineage (NCBI taxonomy): Eukaryota > Viridiplantae > Streptophyta > Magnoliopsida > Malpighiales > Euphorbiaceae > Mallotus > Mallotus nudiflorus. The sequence continues at coordinate 65,642 of CANTUR010001519.1, forward strand.
TGCTCGCCTCCTCATACTGAAAAGACAAACGGAAAGATTCAGATAAAACAGACAATGGAGGAATAATGTTGAAAACTAAAACAAAGAATACTTATCAAGACATACTCGAACCTAATTCACTGCAGTAGTTCAATAGAAAACACAACTTTAAAAACTAGGGCCATAACTCACACAACTAAGCCCTGACACAGAACTCCGCTCTGATACCAACTTTGTTAAGACCCAAAATAGGGGCCATGACCGGCGCTAGGGAACGGGAATTCTTTCGAATCCGGAACCCGTAGCAAGCCTAAAAATAAAATAAAACATGCAATAATAGTAGCAATATATAATGCAGCGGAAATAAAAATCATAAAAATCATATTATTATTTTCACCAACTGGATTTAAGTCAAATATCATCTCATATATATAAATCTTTGAATACAAATCCAGTTTCAAATATAATACAATATCTCACATAAATAAAATACATAAAATCCCACAATTAATTTACAACTACTGCAGTGTCTAGATTATAAAAATAAGACTCAAGTAAGTAGTTTACACAAGGAAGCCGGGGCGGAAGAAATCCGGCGTACAGGCCTACTACTGAGGTCTGAAGATGTTGACTCTCCTAAAAAATTATCAACGGAGGGGAGTCAGACCTCACTGAGTGAATTACTATAATATATATACATACACACTAAATGATAATGCATACAGTCAATAGTATATATCTAATATGTATATATACAGGCAATACACACAGATGTAGTAAAATCATTTTATATATATATTTTATCTGAAAACCACTGGTTATAAAGGATCAAATAGAACCCTAGAATATCACAACCTCCAAAATAGTGTTAGACAACACTTTAGCCATACAGGCTCACTGAATCCAAATATATCCACTTAATCCATTTAGACAGTAGACTGGCCCCGAGACACTAAGTCAATCGAGCTCCAGCAATCTGACTGCCAGTGTGATTAGCCCCGAGACACTTGGTCAACCGAGCTCCAGCAATCACACCTCCAAATCATATCTCACACATATCAATAATCACGTTCAATCAATATCCACAAATGGTTAGTAATATAGCCTAAATACTATAGGCGTACCGGTACGTACTCGGTCCTAGTGCTGCCCACTAGGTAGCACGTTCTATTGATATCCTTCATCATTAATAATATAAAACATTCATTCACAAATAAATGATGCATGAATTTAAATAAAATAACAACATAGACCATATATATACTAGAAATATACCAAAAATAAACCAGGTATATTTCGAGTATATATACGTCAAATAAATCCATTCAACTTATAAATTAAGCTAGAAATATATTTAAAAACATTTTAAACACAGTTCATTAATAAAACATGCATATAATTTAATATATATACCCAAAATAAACCAAAAATAAACTAAAAATATACTTAAATACAAATCACATTATTTATGCATTTTTAATTAAGATAAAACGTATATTTCTAAACCATGCATCCTAAGCATATATATATAAAATAGTAACTCACCCTAGTGCGCTCCACGAGACGGGTCCGACGGGCCTGGTCCACTAGCCCTCGGTCTCGGCGCAACTAAATAAGCAATAAATAACCGACATCAGAATAAACCTAACAGAAATCCTAGAATTCGATCTAGAGTATTAAACACATAATCGATATCAAGGTTCGACCGGATATCACGTTTACGAGAATGCTATCGAAAATTCGGCAGAACCTCCCCTGTAAAATGGACATCTCTCTACTCAAAGAGTAGAGCTGACCCTGCAAGGAAATACACTTCGAAAAACTACACAGAGCACAATCAAAATCCCACGATCGGACTCCAAACTACAATCCACCGACCGGGGTCCACAAACACAGAATAATTTCAGAAATACCAAAAATATCCTTCTAACATAGAAATTCATTTTATAAGTATAAATTACATAATTAACCTTAAAACACAGTAAAAACCAATAAAAACTCATTTTATTAGTAAAACCGTATATTATATATATAATTGAACATAATTCACGAAAAATAGTTTTAATTAGTTAAAAATACTAAATAATTTGTGGAAATCATTTTTATACTTTAAATAACTATTAAAACCAGTTAAATTACATTTTTATCCAATTTTGTATAAAATTACCAAAATGCCCTTATATATATAAATATACTATAATTACTTCAAAAAAATTCACCAAAAATTATACAATTATCCAAAATTAATTTTCTCAACATATTTATCAATAATATTAATAATTAAACTCAATTAACCAATTAAATTCAATTAAAAACATAATTAACCCTAATTTCCCAAATTACATAAACTTCAATAATTCAAAATAAATACATAGAAATTCATAAAAATTCCAAATAAATTCCTATAATTCATTTCAACACCTAATTTAACCATAAAACACAATTTCATAATTTAAATAATTAATTTCCGAAAATTAGAAAATAATATTAAAATATTCAAAAATACCCAAAAATCCAAACAATCTCCAAAAATTCCAAAATAATTCATACATGTAGATTAAGCTACTAGGATCAACATTTGTGAAGGGAGTTTTCATGAATCAATCAATTTCAAGCTCAAAAAAATCAAAAACCCTAATATAGCCGAATTGGAAAATTCGAAACCTAAGCAAATCTAGACCATTTAAGCTCAAACCAAAGCTAGAATCACACTCACCAGAGCTCAAGGAGAAGAAAGAGACTAGCGGTGTCAAAAATGGTGGCCGGAATCGCGAGGTGTGAAGAAATTGCAACTTTCGGCCAAAAATGGTTTCCTTGGCTTCGTCGGTGCCGGAGAAGGAGATTGGGGGCGACGGAGTGGCTGGAAGTGGAGGGTGGAGCTGCTGGTGGCACATCGATGGTAGGTGGTCGGGTTTGCAGCGGTGAGGGGAAGGGTGGTCGCGCGGGAGGAAGAAGAAGAAGAAGAAAAAAAAAAAGAAAAAGAAAAGAAAAGAAAAGAAAAAGAAAAAAAAGAAAAAGAAAAAAGAAATAATAAAATAATAAAATAATATGTATATATTAAAATATAGTGTATAAATAAAATATGTGGGAAAAATACACACCACATATTATTATATTAATTTAAATAAACAATTAATAATAAAATGATAAAATATTAGGGTAATATATTAAACCCTAATTAAATAAATATTGCACACATACACGGTGTTTAGTAATTTAAAAATACGTATGAGTTCATGCAAGTCCGAAAATATATTTAAAATAATTAATAATAAATTATTTACGTGAAAATTTCCCCAAAAATGCAAGTCCCGGGAAAATTTTACGTAAAGTACTGTAAATAATACACAATAATTAAAATAGGTTTTAAATACCTCAACTCGTGAAAATATCATAATATATATTCAAAATTATTAACACTGCATATCCCGGTACAATGTAAAAATATTTTAAAAACACGGGATATTATAGTCTTCCCCCCTTACAAGAATTCATCCCCGAATTCCAAAAAACAGGATCAAAAAGGAAAGAGAGACGGGTAAGAAGCTCGCATCTCAGCTTCAGTCTCCCAAGTATGCTCCTCGACTCTGTCGCTATGCCATAAAACCTTGACCATCGGAATTTGCTTCGAACGCAACTGTCGAATTTGATAATTTACGATCGCCACAGGTTCTTCCACAAACGTCAAATCTTCACTTACTTCTACACTATCAGGTTGTAACACGTGTGAAGGGTCTGAGATATACTTCCTCAACATCGATATATGAAATACTGGATGCACCTGTGACATACTCGGAGGCAAATCCAACCGATATGCAACAGTGCCAACTCTCTCCAGAATCTCAAATGGTCCAATATATCTCGGTGCTAACTTACCCTTCCTACCAAATCTCATCGCACCCTTCATTGGAGATACCTTCAGAAAAACAAAATCTCCAACCTGAAACTCCATATCTCTATGCCTAGGATCTGCATAACTCTTTTGTCTGCTAACTGCAGTCTCTAATCTTCGCTTGATCACGGTGACTTTTTCTGCAGCATCCTGAACCATCTCAAGTCCAGTCAAAGCTCTCTCACCAATCTCATCCCAACTCAAAGGGGATCTACACTTCCTTCCATACAAAGCCTCATACAGTGCCATACCAATACTGCTATGGTAGCTGTTATTATATGCAAACTCAACAAGTGGCAAATGATCATCCCAGCTACCTCCCAAATCCAAGACACACATCCTCAACATATCTTCTAGTGTCTAGATCGTCCTCTCAAAGTGACCATCTGTCTGAGGATGAAAAGCAGTACTGAAATCCAACCTAGTGCCCATCGCTTCCTGCAACTTCTGCCAAAAATAAGAAGTAAACACCGAACCTCTATCTGACACAATGGACACAGGTACTCCATGAAGGCATACGATATGCTTCACGTACAACTTCGCCAATCTAGCAACTGAATATGTGGCTTTCACAGGCAAGAAATGTGCAGACTTCGTCAACCTATCTACAATCACCCAGATGGAATCATATCCATCCTTCGAATGAGGTAAACCTGCCACAAAATCCATAGCTATCCTTTCCCACTTCCACTCGAGAATAGGAAGAGGCTGAAGCTTCCCAGAAGGCTTTTGATGTTCAGCTTTCACTTGCTGACACGTCAGACACTTAGCAACATAATCAGCGACATCCTTCTTCAATCCATCCCACCAGTATAGATCTCTGATACTGTGGTACATCTTAGTAACACCTGGATGTACGCTATAAGCTGTAGAGTGTGCTTCCTCTAGGATCTCTTCTCTCAAATCATCCACATCAGGAACACACAATCTACCACTGATCCACAACACACCATCATCATCGAGTGTGAAATCAGTGAACTTCCCTGCTCTGACATTCTCTGTAAGCTCTTCCAGAATAGGATCTCGGCTCTGAGCTGCTTTAATCCTATCCCTCAGTACAGATCGCACTTTAAATTGAGCTAGCAGTCCACCTGATCTACTGATCTTCATCATCAGACCTTGATGCACCAATAGATGCAATTCCTGGATCAATGGTCTCCTCTCAACACTGATGTGAGCAAGACTGCCTGAGGACTTCCTACTCAAGGCATCTGCTACCACATTAGCTTTACCCGGATGATATAAGATCTCGCAATCATAGTCCTTCAATAATTCCAACCATCTCCTCTGCCTTAGATTCAAATCTCTCTACTGAAAAATGTACTTAAGGCTCTTGTGATCAGTAAATATCTCACAAGTCACCCTGTACAGATAATGTCTCCAGATCTTCAAAGCAAAGATCACTGCAGCCATCTCAAGATCATGTGTGGGATAGTTCTGCTCATGCTTCTTCAACTGCCTCGAAGCATAGGCTATCACCCTTCCATTCTGCATCAGCACACAACCAAGACCAATTCTAGAGGCATCATAGTAAACTGTGAACTTGTCCACACTATTAGGCAAAGCTAACACTGGCGCTGTGGTCAACTTCTCCTTCAACAACTGGAAACTATTCTCACAAGCTTCTGACCACTCGAATCTAACGTTTTTCTGAGTCAAGCGAGTCATAGGGGTTGCTATTCTGGAAAAATCCTGCATAAACCGCCTATAATACCCGGCTAAACCCAGAAAACTCTGAATCTCTGTAACAGAAGTAGGTCTAGGCCACTCAGACACTGCCTCAATCTTCTGTGGATCAACCTGAATACCTTCTTTAGACACTACATGTCCAAGAAAAGAAACACTCTCCATCCAGAAATCACACTTCAAGAATTTAGCATAAAGCTGATGATCTCTTAGTGTCTGTAGTACAATCCTCAAGTGATATACATGCTCCTCCATACTCCTTGAATAAACCAGTATATCATCAATGAAGACTACCACAAACTGATCCACATACGGTCTGAATACCCTTTTCATCAAATCCATAAAAGCTGCTAGTGCATTAGTCAAACCAAAAGACATCACCAGAAACTCATAATGGCCATATTTAGTGCGGAATGCTGTCTTAGGAATATCGGCCACACTAATCCGCAACTGATGATAACCCGACCTCAAGTCAATCTTAGGAATATCGGCCTCACTAATCCACAACTGATGATAACCCGACCTCAAGTCAATCTTAGAAAAGAACTGTGCACCCTGTAGCTGATTAAACAAGTCATCTATCCTCGAGAGAGGATACTTGTTCTTCACCGTCACCTTATTCAGCTCTCTGTAGTCAATGCACAGTCTCAGGGTACCATCCTTCTTCTTCACAAACAGGACTGGTGCACCCCAAGGAGAAACACTAGGTCTGATGAAACCTTTATCTAATAACTCTTGCAACTGCTCCTTCAACTCTTTCAACTCTGCAGGAGCCATTCAATAGGGTGGCATAGATATAGGACTAGTACCTGGAACTACATCTATACAGAACTCAATCTCTCTGTGAGGTGGTAAACCTGGCAACTCCTCGGGAAAAACATCAAGAAACTCACAGGCAATAGGAACATCTGTGAGTGACAACTTCTACACTGACGTATCCCTGACCAATGCCAAAAACCCCTGACAACCTTTCCTCAATAACTTCCTAGCCGTAATAGCAAAAATAAGATTCAGAGGTGCTGAACTCCTATCACCAACAAACTTAAATTCTTCTTCATCAGGAATTCTGAATGTCACCTCTTTATTCCTGGAATCTACCACGGTATAGTGCTGAGATAACCAATCCATTCCCAAAATAACATCAAACTCCATCACATCTAATAATATCAAATCAGTAGGTAATTCTCTATCTCCCATAAGAACTGGACAACCAGAAAGAACAATATCGGTGTCCAAGGAATCACTTAGAGGAGTGGCAACAGATAAAGGAAAAGCCATCCTCGAAGCTTGCCAACAAGATTTAGAGGCAAAAACAGGAGAAACAAACGAATGCGTGGCACCCGGATCAAACAAAACCCATGCATCCAGGTAACAAACAGAAACAATACCTGCCACGACTACATTAGATGCCTGAGCATCCTGCTGAGTGAGATGAAAGACTCTGGCCTGACCTCGACCTCCTTGCTGACTGGTAGAAGCCTGGCCAATACCTCTGGCACCTCCTCTAGTACCTCTACCATGACTCTGCTATGGAATAAACTAAGTGGAACTCTGATGCTGAATTGGTGGTAACTGAAATGGCACGGGTGCAACACTAGCAATCGACTGCTGTGGGAATCGTAAAATCTGCGGCTGCTGGTACCCGAAATAAGGACACGATCTGGCATAATGTCCTGTCTGCCTACATCTAAAGCATGTCAATGGTGTCAGATAACACGGTCCCTGATGGACTCTACCACAAGTCTGGCAAACACTGGCCACTGATCCAGAACTACGACCACTATTGCTGCTCGAAGCACCTGACCCAAATCTGAATGATCTACGTTGACCTCCACGGCCATGTCTACTGCTCCGATGCACTCGCTGCTGTTGTCTCTGACTCTGTTGAGTCGGACCTCGCTGCTGACTACTCGAACCAACATGAAAACTCGAATATGGCGTAGCCTGCAATCCACTCGACTGAACTCCCAGTTGGTAGTAATCAGGCATCGCTCCTTGCCTAATTAGTCTCAGCTCGATCTCCTTGGCTAACTCAATCACAGACTCAAGAGTAAGGACTGCTGTAGGCATACCAGCAAAAGCTGAAGCCAAACCAGTAACATAGGTAGTGACCGCAAAATACTGATCTCGCATCAGATCCTCTGCATATCTACCCAGACGAAGAAACTCTCAGGTATACTCCTCTACAGATCGATCTCCACGAGAAATATTGGTCAAACGGAGATGATAGCTCAAACAAAGAGGCTCTGGACAGAATCTCCTCAAAAATCGCTCTCGAAACTGAGCCCAGGTCATCGTCATCATATAAGGCTAGATCATCTGAATAAACCAATCTAAGGCTGGTCCCTCGACAGACAAGTCAACGATCATAATTCGCTGGTACTCGGTATGAGCAGTCCAAGTCCTAGTCTCAATCGCATGCAGAAAATCTAATGGATCGGAAGTACCATCAAACGTAATCCTGCCAACTCGGGCATAGAACAAAGCTGCCTCAGGGTTAGACATACCCTGCTGATAGGTAGGCTGAACAGGCTGAACAACTGGAGGCACAAGAACATCAAACTCAGGCTCTATAGGCTCCTCGTCTTGTAACTCTCTCTGCTTACGGCGACTTGCCGCTCCTCGAGGTCTACCTCTGCCACGACCTCTACGTCTAACTGGCTGCTCAGGAGGTAAAACCTCATCCTAAAAAGACTCATCACCCTCAGCCTCAATGACCGGTGGAGCGACACGCGCTCGCCTCCTCATACTGAAAAGACAAACGGAAAGATTCAGACAAAACAGACAACAGAGGAATAACGCTGAAAACTAAAACAAGGAATACTTATCAAGACATACTCGAACCTAATTCACTACAGTAGTTCAACAGAAAACACAACTTTAAAACTAGGGCCACAACTCACACAACTAAGCCCTGACACAGAACTCCGCTCTGATACCAACTTTGTCAAGACCCAAAATAGGGGCCATGATCGGCGCTAGGGAACGGGAATTCTTTCGAATCCGGAACCCGTAGCAAGCCTAAAAATAAAATAAAACATGCAATAATAGTAGCAATATATAATGCAGCGGAAATAAAAATCATAAAAATCATATTATTATTTTCACCAACTGGATTTAAGTCAAATATCATCTCATATATATAAATCTTTGAATACAAATCCAGTTTCAAATATAATACAATATCTCACATAAATAAAATACATAAAATCCCACAATTAATTTACAACTACTGCAGTGTCTAGATTATAAAAATAAGACTCAAGTAAGCAGTTTACACAAGGAAGCCGGGGCGGAAGAAATCTGGCGTACAGGCCTGCTACTAAGGTCTGAAGATGTTGACTCTCCTGAAAAATTATCAACGGAGGGGAGTCAAACCTCACTGAGTGAATTACTATAATATATATACATACACACTAAATGATAATGCATACAGTCAATAATATATATCTAATATGTATATATACAGGCAACACACACAGATGCAGTAAAATCATTTTATATATATATTTTATCCGAAAACCACTGGTTATGAAGGATCAAATAGAACCCTAGAATATCGTAACCTCGAAAATAGTGTTAGACAACACTCTAGCCATACAGGCTCACTGAATCCAAATATATCCACTTAATCCATTTAGACAGTAGACTGGCTCCGAGACACTAAGTCAACCGAGCTCCAGCAGTCTGACTACCAATGTGATTGGCCCCGAGACACTTGGTCAATCGAGCTCCAGCAATCACACCTCCAAACCATATCTCACACATATCAATAATCACATTCAATCAATATCCACAAATGGTTAGTAATATAGCCTAAATACTATAGGTGTACCGGTACATACTCGGTCTTAGTGCTGCCCACTAGGTAGCACGTTCTATTAATATCCTTCATCATTAATATTATAAAACATTCATTCATAAATAAATGATGCATGAATTTAAATAAAATAACAACATAGACCATATATATACTAGAAATATACCAAAAATAAACCAGGTATATTTCGAGTATATATACGTCAAATAAATCCAATTAACTTATAAATTAAGCTAGAAATATATTTAAAAACATTTTAAACACAGTTCATTAATAAAACATGCATATAATTTAATATATATACCAAAAATAAACCAAAAATAAACTAAAAATATACTTAAATACAAATCACATTATTTATGCATTTTTAATTAACATAAAACGTATATTTCTAAATCATGCATCCTAAGCATATATATATAAAATAGTAACTCATCCTAATGCGCTCCATGAGACGGGTCCGACGGGCCTGGCCACTAGCCCTCGGTCTCGGCGCAACTAAACAAGCAATAAATAACCGACATCAGAATAAACGTAACAGAAATCCCAGAATTCGATCTAGAGTATTAAACACAGAATCGATATCAGGGTTCGACCGGATATCACGTTTTACGAGAATTCTATCAAAAATTCGGCAGAACCTCCCTTGTAAAATGGACATCTCTCTACTCAAAGAGTAGAGCTGACCCTGCAAAGAAATACACTTCGAAAAACTACACAGAGCACAATCAAAATCCCACGGTCGGACTCCAAACTACAGTCCACCGACCGGGGTCCAGAAACACAAAATAATTTCAGAAATACCAAAAATATCCTTATAACATAGAAATTCATTTTATAAGTAGAAATTACATAATTAACCTTAAAACACAGTAAAAACCAATAAAAATTCATTTTATTAGTAAAACCGTATATTATATATATAATTGAACATAATTCACGAAAAATAGTTTTAACTAGTTAAAAATACTAAATAATTTATGGAAATCATTTTTATACTTTAAATAACTATTAAAACCAATTAAATTACATTTTTATCCAATTTTGTGTAAAATTACCAAAATGCCCTTTTATATATAAATATACTATAATTACTTCAAAAAAATTCACCAAAAATTATACAATTATCCAAAATTAATTTTCTCAACATATTTATCAATAATATTAATAATTAAACTCAATTAACCAATTAAATTCAATTAAAAACATAATTAACCCTAATTTCCCAAATTACATAAACTTCAATAATTCAAAATAAATACATAGAAATTCATAAAAATTCCAAATAAATTCCTATAATTCATTTAAACACCTAATTTAACCATAAAACACAATTTTATAATTTAAATAATTAATTTCCGAGAATTAGAAAATAATATTAAAATATTCAAAAATACCCAAAAATCCAAACAATCTCCAAAAATTCCATAAAAATTCATACATTTAGATTAAGCTACTAGGATCAACATTTGTGAAGGGAGTTTTCATGAATCAATCAATTCCAAGCTCAAAAAAATCAAAAACCCTAATATGGCCGAATTGGAAAATTTGAAACCTAAGCAAATCTAGACCATTTAAGCTCAAACCAAAGCTAGAATCACACTCACCAGAGCTCAAGGAGAAGAAAGAGACTAGCGGTGTCAAAAACGGTGGCCGAAATCACGAGGTGTAAAGAAATTGCAACTTTCGGCCAAAAATGGTTTCCTTGGCTTCGCCAGCGCCGGAGAAGGAGATTGGGGGCGACGGAGTGGCTGGAAGTGGAGGGTGGAGCTGCTGGTGGCACACCGACGGTAGTTGGTCAGGTTTGCAGCGGTGAGGGGAAGGGTGGTCACGCGGGAGGAAGAAGAAGAAGAAGAAGAAAAAGAAAAAGAAAAGAAAAGAAAAGAAAAAGAAAAAGAAAAAGAAAAGAAAAAGAAAAAAAAAAGAAAAAGAAAAAAGAAATAATAAAATAATATGTATATATTAAAATATAGTGTATAAATAAAATATGTGGGAAAAATACACACCACATATTATTATATTAATTTAAATAAACAATTAATAATAAAATGATAAAATATTAGGATAATATATTAAACCCTAATTAAATAAATATTGCACACATACACGGTGTTTAGTAATTTAAAAATACGTATGAGTTCATGCAAGTCCAAAAATATATTTAAAATAATTAATAATAAATTATTTACGTGAAAATTTCCCCAAAAATGCAAGTCCCAGGAAAATTTTACGTAAAGTACTGTAAATAATACACAATAATTAAAATAGGTTTTAAATACCTATCAACTCGTGAAAATATCGTAATATATATTCAAAATTATTAACACTGCATATCCCGGTACAGTGTAAAAATATTTTAAAAACACAAGATATTACATATATAATTAATTAATTAACATTAAAACTAAATAATAAAAATTAATTTAATTAAGTAAACCCTAATTTACTTTAAATAAATGTACATATCTACATTTTATTTAGCACTTTAAAATTATATATGGGTTCATGCTAATTCATAAAACTATTTAAAATAATTAATATTAAATTTTTTACATTTTAATTTCCCCGAAAATACAATTCCCAAGAAAATTTTACGTAAATCTCTTAAAATAATATAAAATAATTAAAATTAGCTTTAATAAATATCAAACTCATAAAAATATCATAAATATGTATAAAAATTATTAACACTACATATCCCGATGCAATTTAAAATTATTTAAAAACTTGGGATATTACAATTTTCCCCCCTTACAAGAATTCATCCTCAAATTCCAGAAAAAAAAAACAATACAAGTCAAGAAAGGAAGAGATACGGGTAAGAAGCTCGTATCTCAACTTCAGTCTCCTACGTAAGCTCTTCCACTCTATTGCTACGCCACAGAACCTTGACCATCGGAATCTGCTTCGACCGCAACTGTCGAACTTGAGAATCAACGATCACCACAGGTTCTTCCACAAATGTCAAATCTTCATTCACTTCTACGCTATCAGGCTGCAACATGTGTGAAGGGTCTAAGATATACTTTCTCAGCATCGAGATATGAAATACCGGATGCACTTGAGAAATATTCGGAGGCAAAGCCAACTGATATGCAATAGTGCCTACTCTCTCCAGATTCTCAAACGGTCTGATATATCTCAGTGCTAACTTACCCTTTCTATCGAATCTCATAACACCCTTCATCAGAGACACCTTCAGAAAAATAAAGTCTCAAACCTGAAACTCCACATCTCTACGTCTAGGATCCACATCGCTCTTCTGATCACAGCAACTTTCTCCACTACATTCTAAACCATCTCATATCTAGTTAAGACTCCTTTCCATAAAAGCCTCAGGTGGTGTCATTCCAATACTGCTATGGTAGCTGCTATTATAAGCAAATTCTACAAGTAGCATATAATCAACCTAGCTACCTCCCAAATCCAAAACACACTTCATCAATATATCATTTAGTGTTTGGATTGTCCTCTCAGACTGACATCTGTCTGAGGATGAAAAGCAGTATTGAAATTCAACCAGGTGTCTATTACTCTCCACAATCTCTACCAAAATTGAAAGGTAACACTGTACCTTTACCATATACAATGGACATAGGTATTCCACACAGGCACACAATATTCTTCATATGCAGTTTAGCCCGCTTAGCTACTAAATAAGTGGCTTCCACTAGCCAAAAATTAGTTGACTTGGTCAATTGGTCTACAGTCACTTAGACGAAATTATATTCACCCTTCGAACGAAGTAACCAATCACAAAAATTATAGCAATTCTTTCTTATTTCCATCCAAAGTTCAAAAGAGATCAAAACTTCCTAGAAAACTTCTGATGTTCAGCTTTCACCGGCTGGCAAATTAAACACTTAGAAATACAATCAGTCACATTCTTCTTCAATCCAACCCACTAGTTGTCACGACCCAAAACAGGGGCCATGACCGGCGCTAGGGAACAGGAATTCTTTCGAATCCGGAACCCGTAGCAAGCCTAAAAATAAAATAAATCATGCAATAATAACAATAACCATATAATATGCAGCGGAAATAAAAATCATAAATATAATAATAACATTTTCATCACTGGATTTAAATCAAATCTTAACTCATCACATATATAAAATCTTTTAGTACAAATCCAGTTTCAATATAATACATCTCTTTAAATAAAATACATGAAATCCCACACTTTAATTCACAACTACTGTAGTGTCTAGATTATAAAAATAAGACTCAAGTAAATAATTTACACAAAGAAGCCGGGGCGGAAGAAATCCGGTGTATCGACCTGCTACTGAGGTATGAAGATGTTGACTCTCCTGAAAAATAGTCAACGGAGGGGAGTCAGACCTCACTGAGTGAATTACTATAATATATATACTACACACTAAATGACAATGCATACAATCAACAGTATATATATAATATGTATATATACAGGCAATTACACACAGATGCAATAAAATCATTTTTATATATATTTTATTAAAAATCATCTTTTATGAAGGATCAAATAGAACCCTATGATATCGCAACCTCAAAAACAGTGTTAGACAACACTCTGGCCATACAGGCTCACTTATTCTAAATATATCCACTTAATCCATTTAGACAGTAGACTGGCCCTGAGACACTAAGTCAACCGAGCTCCAGCAGTCTAATTGCCAGTGTGATTGGCCCCGAGACACTTAGTCAACTGAGCTCCAGCAATCACACCTCCAAACCATATCTCACATATATCAATAATCACATCAAATCAATATCCACAAATAAGTTAGTAATATAGCCTAAATACTATAGGCGTACCGGTACGTACTCGGTCCTAGTGCTGCCCACTAGGTAGCACGTTCTATTGATATCCTTCATCATTAATAATATAAAACATTCATTCACAAAAATAAATGATGCATGAAGTTCAATAAAATATCAACATAAACCATATATATACTAAAAATATATCAAAAGTAAACCAGGTATATTTTGAGTATATATACGTTAAATAAATCCAATCAAATCATAAATTAAACTAGAAATATATTTAAAAACATTTTAAATATAATTTATTAATAAAACATGTATACAATTTATTATATACCAAAAATATACTAAAATACAAATCACATTATTTATACATTTTAATCAAAATAAAACGTATATTTCTAAATCATGCATCCTAAAGCATATATATATATTATAGTAACTCACAAATCAGTGCGCTCCACGAGACGGGTCCGACGGGCCTGGTCCACTAGCCCTCGGTCTCGGCGCAACTAAACAAGCAATAAATAATCGACATCAGAATAAACCTAATAGAAATCCTAGAATTCGATCTAGAGTATTAAATACAAAATCGATATCAGGGTTCGACTGGATATCACGTTTTACGAGAATTCTATCGAAAATCCGATAGAACCTCCCCTGTAAAACGAACATCTCTTTACTCAAAAGAGTAGAGCCGACCCTGCAAGGAAATACACTTCGAAAAACTACACAAAGCATAATCAAAATCCCATGGTCGGACTCCAAACTACAGTCCACCGACCGGGGTCCACAATCACAGAACAATTCTGATAATACCAAAAATACCCTTAAAACCTAAAAATACATTTTATAGGTAGAAATTACATAATTAACCTTTAAACACAGTAAAAACTGATAAAAACTCATTTTATTAGAAAAATCGTATATTATATATATAATTGAAAATAATTCACGAAAAATAGTTTTAATTAGTTAGAAATACCAAATAATTTGTAGAAATCATTTTTATACCTTAAATAACTATTAAAACCAATTAAATTACATTTTTAGCCAATTTAGGGTAAAATTACCAAAATACCCCTATATATATATAAATATACTATAATTACTTCAAAAATTCACCAAAAATTATACAATTATCCAAAATTAATTTTCTCAACATATTTATCAATAATACTAATAATTAAACTCATTTAACCAATTAATTTCAATTAAAAACACATTTAACCTAATTTCCCAAAATTACATAAACTTCAATAATTCAAAATAAATACATAAAAATTCCAAATAAATTCCTATAATTCATTTCAACACCTAATTTAACCATAAAACACAATTTCATAATTTAAATAATTAATTTCCAAAAATTAGAAAATAATATTAAATATTCAAAAATACCCAAAAATCCAAAAAATCTCCAAAAATTCCAAAAAAATTCACACATGTAGATTAAGCTACTAGGATCAACATTTGTGAAGGGAGTTTTCATGAATCAATCAATTCAAAGCTCAAAAAATCAAAAACCCTAATGTGGCCGAATTCAAAAAATCAAAACCTAAGCAAATCTAGACCATTTTAGCTCAAACCAAAGCTAGAATCACACTCACCGGAGCTCAAGGAGAAGAAAGAGACTGGCGGTGTCGAAAATGGTGGCCGGAATCGTCATCGACGGCAAAGGGAAGAAGTTTCGGCCAAAAGGGAAAATGGGGGCTAACCGACGCCGGGGAAGGAGCTGAGGGCGGTGGAGTGGCTGGCTGGGGAAGGCGAGCTCCTGGCGACACACCGACGGCCGAGAATCGGGAGTTGCAGCGGTGAGGGATGGGTTGTCGGGTGCTCGGGAGGGAAAGGAAGAAGAAGAAGAAGAAAAAGAAAAAAGAAAGAAAAGAAAAAGAAAGAAAAAAAAGAAAAAAAGAAAAAGAAAAATAAATAATAATAAAAAATATAATAATTTAATAAAATATTTAGAAAAATTTACATCCACACACTTTATATTTTAATAATTTAATAATAAATAAAATAATTAAATAATAATAAATTAATAAACAAATAATAAAATATTAGGGTAATATATATTAAACCCTAATTAAATAAATATTGCACACATACACAGTGTTTAGTAATTTAAAAATACGTATGAGTTCATGCAAGTCCGAAAATATATTTGAAATAATTAATAGTAAATTATTTACGTGAAAATTTCCCCGAAAATGCAAGTCCCGGGAAAATTTTACGTAAAGTACTGTAAATAAGACATAGTAATTAAAATAGATTTTAAATACATATCAACTCGTAAAAAATATCGTAATATATATTCAAAAATTATTAACACTGTATATCCCGGTACAGTGTAAAAATATTTTAAAAACACGGGATATTACACTAGTACTGATCCTAAATACTATAATACTTTTTGGTAACGTCTGGATGTACACTACAAGTTCGTTTCGCAGCTTATATAGAATCCCTTTCTTAGATTACAACATCAACCTTATACAATTAACTTGTGCATCTCTTATCAGCAGATCATTCTATGGTGAAATGCCATGATGACATGCTATGATGAATGTAATGATGAAATGGTATAATGAAATGTTATGATGAAATGCTGGAATGAAATGTCGTGATGAAATGCTGTAATGAGATGCTATGATGATATGATGAAATGCTATAATGATATCAGGTCTTCTTCAGTACTTAGAAATTGTTCTAACAAACATATCCTTACACAAACTTCCTATTCTTCTGAGTTATGTAGGTTATAGGAGCTATAATTCTAGAGAATTCTATTCAGATTTCCTATGATACCCAATTAAACCTAGAAAATTATAGATATCAATAGATTTAGTCAATCTGGGCCGCTCAGATACTGCTTTAACCTTTTGTGGATCAACTCGAATTCTATCTTTAAATGCCACACTTCTAAGAAAAACAACACTCTCCACCTAATGATCACACTTCCTGAATTGAACATAAAGTTGACATTCTCTTAGTGTCTGTAGTATGATCCTTAAGTGATATATGTGCCCTTTCATTCACTTCGAATACACTAGTATATCATTAATGAAGACTACTACAAACTGATCCACAACTAATAATAACCCGACTTCAATTCAACTTTAGAAAAGAACTGTGCATCTTGTAGCTAATCAGACAGGCCATCTATCCTCGAAAGAGGATACTTGTCCTTCACTATTACCCTGTTCAGCTCTTTGCAATCAATGCATAGTCTCAGGGTACCATCCTTCTTCCTTACAATAGGACTAGTGCACCCCAAAGAGAAACACAAGGTCTGACAAAACCCTGGTCATACAGAACTTGCAGTTGCTTCTACAGCTCTGCAAGAGTCATTCTATAGGGCTACGTTGAAATAGGAGTTATATCAGGAACCATATCAATACATAATTCAATCTCTGTGAGGTGGTAAACCTAGTAACTCACAGACAATTAAAACATTTGGGAGAGACAACTTCTCCACTGAAGTATACTCGACTAGAGCCAAATATTCCTGACAACCCTTTCACATTTCATCAAAATCAATTACACCCAAAAGACTGAATTCATAATAACTCTTTGAATCTCAATTCTCGGTTCAAATGCCAATATATTAAACGTAATCCTGTAGCACATAATTCTACTAGTCTTCTCTTACTTTGAGCAGTAACGGCCATAGTTAATTATCCCTTCTTGAAAATAGCTGGAAGTATCTTAGAAATCCCTCTTTAACTCAAGTTATGTGTTGTAGTCAGAACTGACAGCTTGTCATAAAGAGTACAAGAGTGTTTCGTCTTCATTAGACATTTTTCCCAATTCCTTCTTTAAAGCAATATTCAAATAACTGTCAAACTTGGCCAAATGCTATCAAACTCTTATTAATCTCAACTATCTTAGCCACAATTGCTGCAAGTTCAAGTCCAAAAGAAATGCTTGTACTGCTTACAATGACTACCTTAACCCTTGAGTTACAGTTGCCTCTAATCTACCCTTATACTAGATAGGTGTAGTAAGGCTGAAACTATAACCACAACTTGAACTTGAAAAGACTGATTATCTATATTGTCTCTACATAAGAAATAATTCACATTCACCACGATGAAAAGATATGGAAATCAACAGGATTGAGAATATAGAATATACGCAGAATTGATGTATCTCGAGTTCTTAATTGAAAAAGAAATTACATTTACTGTATGATCGAAGGTATCAATACCGCACCCTACGAATCTCCTGTTGCAGAAGCAACATCATCGCAATACTAAGCCACCAACTCCTCATTCAGTTATTCCCACTGTCAATAGCGATCATCAGACCTTCTAAATCCATCTCTACCCCTACACCTAACAGGCTGCATAGGAGGGGCAGAACCTCATGCTCAAAAGATCAACTATCATCGATCGATGGAGCGACTCACACTCAAGGCAATCAGCAAGGAGCAAAAATAAACAAGTAGTTCAAACAATCACAAACATCATCAGAGACCCTAATGATTATGCGAAATTCCTAATGCAAGGAAGACTTTTCAAAGACATGACTGAACCTAATTTAACTATAGTAGTTCTAAAGAAAACACGACTCGAAAACCTAGGTCCACATCTTTAAACCTAGGCTCTAATACCAACTTTGTCATGACCCAAACTAGGAGTCATGACCGGCGCTAAGGAACGGGAATTCTTTCTAATCTAGAACCAGTAGCAAGCCTTAGAAAAAAAAATCATGCAATAAATAAATAAAAGTATGACAAAATTAATTTTTTTTTAATCAATATATAAAATAAATACTCCCAATCCTTCCATAAATAAATACAAAATCACACAGTGTTCAAATACAAATTCTCAAAGTATTTAATATAAAAACGAAATAATACTCTTCCGATACAATAACACTACTACTGTAGTTTCTAGAATACAAATTAGAGTTCAGAATATACATTTGCATAAAATAGCCAAGACTGAAGAACACCGACGAGGAACTTTACAACTAAGGTCTGATGATATGGGATCTCCTGAAAAAAATAATTGAGGGGGGTCAGACCTCACTGAGTGAATTATTATACTATATATACATGCAAACTAAACCATAACAATCAGGCATTCTTATATATATATATATATATATACACACACACACACACACATTTCACACAAATGTCAAACTCTGCCTTTATAAATATACTAAATGTAGGAAACATTTGGTTTAATTTATGAAGGATTCATAGAACCCTAATACTAGCAACCTCAAATAACCCCATCATCACTCTAGCCATACAGGCTCACTTGATTCCAAATAGAACACTTATTCCAATCTGGACAGCAGACTGGCCTCGAGACACTAAGTCGACCGAGCTCCAGCAGTCTGGCTATCAATGTGATTGGCCCCGAGACACTTGGTCAACTGAGTTCCAGCAATCACACTATCTATCACCTTACATCTCAAAAATAAACTCTAAATATACCAGTGATATATTAAATGTATATAGAAAATGTACAAACATTTATATATCAAGATACACTAAAAATAAACCGAAAATATACCAAATCATATTATAATTAAATTACTATTTAAAACATATAATGAAAATGAAAAATCCTAAGTCATGCATCCTATATGCAATGCGTATATATACAGTATAATAACTCACATGTTAGTGTTCCACGAGACAAACTCAGCGGGCCTGATCCACTAGGCCCCGGTCTCGGCGCAACTAAACAAACAAATGACAATATGAATCAGAATAAGTCTATCGACATTCTAGAGACTCACACTAAGAATATTAGACACAGAATTGGAATAAGAATTCGACTGGAAATCACGTTTTACGAGAATTCTACCAAAAATTTGGCAGAACCTCCCTTGTAAAATGAATATCTCTCTACTCAAAGAGTAGAGTCCTGCAAAGAAAATACACTTCGAATAAACACAATTCACAAATCCCTCGGTCGGACTCCAAACTACAATTTCACCAACCGAGGTCCACAATTCATAGAATAATACAAAACACATGAAAATTTTCAAAAATACCCTTCAATACTCAAAATATAACAATTTAGATATTCAAATGCTAAAAATATTTATTTAATCAATAAATACACAAAAACCCTATTTTTTAATAAAATATTATTAAAAGTCAGTAATTCTCAATAAATTCATAAACATTAACCAAAATACATTTTATAAATCCAAATTACATAATTAACCCTAAAACACATTAAAAACTGATAAAAACTCATTTATTTAGAAAAATCGTATATTATATATAATTTGAAAATAATTTACGAAAAATAGTTTTAATTAGTTAAAAATACTAAATAATTTATAGAAATCATTTTTATACCTTAAATAACTAGTAAAACCAATTTAATTACATTTTTAGCCAATTTGGTGTTAAATTACCAAAATACCCCTAGTTTCATAAATTCTCTAAAATTAATAAAAAAATTCATCAAAAATAATATAATTACTCAAAATTAATTTTCTCAACATATAATTCAATCATATCAATAAATATACTCAATTAACCAATTAATTTCAATAAAACACATAATTAATCTAATTTTCCCAAAATTACATAAACTAAATAAATTCAAAATAAATTTATAAAATTCGCAAAAATTAAAAATAAATTTCTAAAATGAATTCAACACCTATAATTACCATAAAACACAATTTCATAATTTAATTAATTAATTTTCGAAAATTAGAAAATATTAATAAAATAATAAAAAATTCACAAAAATCAAAATAATTCTCAAAAATTCCACAAAAATTCCAGAGTGTAGATTGAGCTACTAAGATCAATGTTTGTGAAGGGAGTTTGCTTGAATCATTCAAATAAAAGCTCAAAAAATTCAAGAACCCTAATAGGCCGAAAATGGAAAATCAAAACCTAAGGAAATCTAGACCATTTTAAGTGAAACAAAGCTTGAAATCACACTCACCGGAGCTCATGGAGAAGATAGAGACCAGTGGTGTTAAAAATGATGGCCGGAATTGGCTTGATCGACGGTGAGGAAGTTTTCAATTTCTCAAGGATTTTCTAGCCAAAACACGTTGGAAATGGAGGCTTCAAGCGTCGAGAATGGCTGGAGGTGGTGGTGGCAAGCCAAGAGGCACACCGACAACAAGGAAATCAGGTTGCAGCGATCGAAAATGGAGATGAGGACGATCAGACGTAGGGAAGAAAATCGGGTGGCATTTCTGTAAATATGGTAAACTTTTGATTTTTGATAATAATTTATGTATATATATATATATATATATATATATTATAATAATATATAATCTCACACACATTAAATATACACCACACACATATTTTAATAATATATACACATATATACACATATATAATTAATTAATTAACATTAAAACTAAATAATAAAAATTAATTTAATTAATTAAACCCTAATTTACTTTAAATAAATGTACATATATACATTTTATTTAGCACTTTAAAATTATATATGGGTTCATGCAAATTCATAAATGTCTCGACCCAAAACAGGGGTCATAACCGGCGCTAGAGAATGAGAATTCTTTCGAATCTGGAACCCGTAGCAAGCCTAAAAATAAATAAAACATGCAGTAACAATAACAACACAAATAATATATATTATGCAGTGGAAATAAAATCATAAATAAGATAAGTAAATATACATCAATGGATTTGAATCCTCATCTCATATATAAAAATATTCCTTTAATACAAATCTAGTTCAAATATTTGAAATACATAACTCGCATAAACATAATACATAACCCTTTAACAGTTAACAACTACTGTAGTATCTAGATTATAAAATAAAACTCAGATAAGCATGAATTTCAATAAAATAGCAATATAAACCATATATATACTAGAAATATACCAAAAGTAAACTGGGTATATTTTGAGTATATATACGTCAAATAAATCCAATATAGTTGCGAAATAAACTAGAAATATACTTAAAAACATTTTAAGTGTAAATATTTAATAAAACATGCATATAATTTAAAATATACCAAAAGTAAACCTAAGTAATACTTAAATCATTTGTGCATACTTTATTAAAATAAACCATACATTTCTAAAACATGCACCCTATTATATATATATATATATAACAACTTACTGTTATTGCGCTCCTCGAGATGGGTCCAACGGGTCTGGTCCACTAGGCCTTGGTCTCGGTGCAACTAAACAAAAAAATGGCAACAAAAAATCAAAATAAATTTAATGAAAACTCCTAGAAACTCGATCTAGAATACTAGACACAGAATTATAATCAGAATTCGACCGGACATCACATTTTACGAGAATTCTATCGAAAATCCTGTAGAACCTCCCCTGTAAAATGGACATCTCTCTACTCAAAGAGTAGAGTCGTTCCTGCAAAGAAAATACACTTCAAAATAAACACAGAACACAACCACAATCCCTCAGTCGAACTCCAAACTACAATTCACCGACTGCGGTCCATAATTCATAGAACAATTACAAAATATTGAAAATACCCTCTAATACTAAAAATATGTTTTAAAAATCCAAAATACATAATTAACCCTAAAACTTATTAAAAACCGATAAAAACTCATTTATTTAGAAAAATCGTATATTATATATATAATTTGAAAATAATTTATGAAAAATAGTTTTAATTAGTTAAAAATACTAAATAATTTATAGAAATCATTTTTATACCTTAAATAATTATTAAAACCAATTTAATTATATTTTAGCCAATTTAATGTCAAATTACCAAAATACCCATATATATAAAAATTTACTAAAATTAATCAAAAATTCCCCAAAAATAGTATAATTACTCAAAATTAATTTTCTCAACATATAATTCAATAATATCAATAAATATACTCAATTAACCAATTAATTTCAATTAAACACATAATTAACCTAATTTCCAAAAATTACATAAACTTAAATAAATTCAAGATAAATATATAAAATTCACAAAAATTAAAAATAAATTCCTAAAATTCATTTCAACACCTATAATCACCATAAAACACAATTTCATAATTTAATTAATTAATTTTCAAAAATTAGAAAATATTAATAAAATAATAAAAAATTCACAAAAATCAAAATAATTCCCAAAAATTCAAAAAGCAAGATTAAGCCATAGGGATCAATTTTTGTGAAGGGAGTTTGCTTGAATTAATCAAATTAAAGCTCAAAAAATTCAAGAACCCTAATAGGCTAAAATTAAAAAATTGAAACCTAGGGAAATCTAGACCATTTTAAGTGAAACAAAGCTTGGAAACACACTCACCGGAGCTCAAGGAGAAGATAGAGATCAGCAGTGTCGAAAATGGTGGCCAGAATCACGTCGATCAGAGTTGAGTGGGAGTTTTGGTCTTCCGGCCAAAATGAGCTTCAAACGGCACCGAAGAAGGAAGAGAAGGCAGCAAGGCTGGCTGGGGATGATGGTAGCACACCGGGAGGCACACCGATGGCAAGAAAACCAAGTTACAGATGTTGAAAATGAAGATGGGATGATCGGGGAAGAGAAGAGGAAGACGATGTCATTTCTGTAAATAATGCAAACTTCTGATTTTTTATTAAAAGTAATGTATATATGTATATATATATATATATATCCACACTTTATATATTATAATAATATAACCCCACACACATTTAATACTCACAACACATATATTTTAATATATTTTAATAATATATACACTTATAATTAATTAATTAATATTAGAACTAAGTAATAAAAATTAAGTTAATTAATTAAACCCTAATTTAATTTAAATAAATACACATATATATATTTTATTTAGCACTTTAAAATTATATATGAGTTCATGTAAATTCATAAAACTAGTCAAAATAATTAATATTAAATTTTTTACTTTTTAATTTCCCCAAAAATAAAATTCCCGGGAAAATTTTACGTAAAACTCTTAAAATAATTAAAATTAGCTTTAAGTAATATCCCGAGTTTTTAAATAATTTTAAACTGTATCGGGATATGCAGTGTTAATAATTTTTATACATATTTATGATATTTTTATGAGTTTGATATTTATTAAAGCTAATTTTAATTATTTTATATTATTTTGAGTTTTTTACGTAAAATTTTCCCGGGAATTATATTTTCGGGGAAATTAAGACGTAAATAATTTAATATTAATTACTTTAACTAGTTTTATGAATTTTCATGAACTCATACATAATTTTAAAGTGTTAAATAAAATGTATATATGTGTAATTTAAATTAAATTAGGGTTTAATTGATTAAATTAATTTTTATTATTTAGTTTTAAAATTAATTAATTAATTATAAGTGTAAAAATTATTAAAATATGTGTGTGGTGTATATTTAATGTGTGTGAGATTTTATATTATTATAATATATAGTGTGGACATATATATATATATACATATATACATAATTTTTAATCAAAAAACTAAAAGTTTGCCTAAATTATGAAAAATGCCATCATCTTCTTCTTCCTTTTCCTGATCATCCCTCACCCAATTCCGGCATCTATAACTCAGTTTTCTTGCTGTTGGTGTGCCTCTCAGCCTTCCTCCTCCACCTCCAACCTTTCCCGATGCCTGAAGCTCCTTATTCCAGCATGTTTTGGTCGGAAAAGCCAAGAGAAGCCAAAACTCGACCAAGCTCCGATCGACGTGATTCCGGCCATCATTTTCAACACCACCGATCCGTATCTTCTCCTTGAGCTCTGGTGAGTGTGATTCCAAGCTTTGTTTCACTTAAAATGGTCTAGATTCCCTAGGTTTTGATTTCTTCATTTCAGCCTATTAGGGTTTTTAATTTTTTTTAGCTTCAATTTGATTGATTCATGCAAACTTCATTCACAAACATTCATCCTTGTAGCTTAATCTTGCTTTGTAAATTTTTTTGGAATTTTTGGAATTTATTTTGATTTTTGTGAATTTTTTATTATTTTATTAATATTTTCTAATTTTATAAATTTAATTAATTAAATTATTAAATTGTGTTTTATGGTGATTATAGGTTTTGAAATGAATTTAGGAATTTATTTGTAATTTTGTGAATTTTATATATTTATTTTGAATTTATTTACTTTATGTAATTTTTGGAAAATTAGGTTAATTATGTGTTTATTTGAAATTAATTGGTTAATTGAGTATAATTATTGATATTATTGAATTATATATTGAGAAAATTAATTTTGAGTAATTATACTATTTTTGGTGAATTTTTGATTAATTTTAGTGAATTTATATATATTAGGGTATTTTGGTAATTTGACACTAAATTGGTTAAAAATGTAATTAAATTGGTTTTACTAGTTAATTAAGGTATAAAAATGATTTCTATAAATTATTTAGTATTTCTAGCTAATTAAAACTATTTTTCATAAATTATTTTCAAATTATATATATAATATACGATTTTTCTAAATAAATGAGTTTTTATCGATTTTTAACATCTTTTAGGGTTAATTACATAATTTGGATTTATAAAATGTATTTTTATTATATAAGGGCATTTTTGATTTTTTGTAATTATTCTGTGAATATTGGACCTCAGTCGGTGAATTGTAGTTTGGAGTCTGACTGAGGGATTATGGTTGTGTTTTGTGTTTATTTCAAAGTGTGTTTTATTTGCAGGATCAGCTCTACTCTTTGAGTAGAGAGATGTCAATTTTACAGAGGAGGTTCTACCGGATTTTCGATAGAATTCTCGTAAAACGTGATGTCCGGTCGAATTCCCATTCTAATTCTGTGTCTAATATTCTTAGATCGAGTTTCTAGGAATTTTTGTTAGATTTATTCTGATTTTCTGCTATCGTTTGTTTGTTTAGTTGCGCTGAGACCGAGGCCTAGTGGACCAAGCCCGTCGGACCCATCTCGAGGAGCGCAATAATAATGAGTTGTTATTATATATATATATATATATATATATATTTTAGGGTGCATGTTTTAGAAATGTATGGGTTATTTTGATAAAATATGCATAAATGATTCAATTAGTACTTAGGTTTATTTTTGGGATATTTTTGATATATTTTGAATTATATGCATGTTTTATTAAACATTTATACTTAAAATATTTTTAAATATATTTCTAGTTTATTTTGCAATTATATTGGATTTATTTGACGTATATATACTCTTTTGGTATATTTCTAGTATATATATGGTTTAAGTTGCTATTTTATTGAAATTCATGCATCATTTATTTATGAATGTATGTTTTATATTATAAATGAAGGATATCAATAGAACGTGCTACCTAGTAGGCAGCACTAGGATTGAGTACGTACCGGTACATTGATAGCATTTAGCTATATTACTAACCTATTTATCAATATTGATTGGATTGATTGATTTGATTTGATGTGAGATGTGATTTGGAAGTGTGATTGCTGGAGCTCGGTTGACCAAGTGTCTCAGGGCCAATCACACTGACAGTCAGACTGCTGGAGCTCGGTTGACTTAATGCCTCGGGGCCAGTCTACTGTCCATAATGGAATAAGTGAATATATTTGGAATAAGTGAGCCTGTATGGCTAGAGTGTTGTCTAACACTGTTTGAGGTTGCGATTTTCTAGGGTTTCATTTGATCCTTCATAAATAGTGATTTTCAGTAAAAATGTATACAAAGATTTTGTTGCATCTGTGTGTATTTGCCTGTATTTATTATATATATTATTGATTGTGTGCATTGTCATTTAGTCATGCATGTATATATATTATAACAATTCACTTAGTGAGGTCTGACTCCCCTCCATTGATTATTTTTCAGGAGAGTCATCATCTTTAGACCTCAGTAGCAGACCCATACGCCTGATTTCTTCCGCCTCGGCTTCACTATGTAAACTGCTTATCTGAGTTTTATTTTATAATTTAGACACTGCAGTAGTTGTAAACAGTTATGAAGTTTATGTATTATATTTGTGTGAGTTATGTATTTTAAAGATTTGAATTGGATTTATATTAAAGGATTATTTATATATGAGAAGAGATGATTATTTAAATCCATTTATGTATATTTACCTTGTCTTACTTATGATTTTATTTCTGCTGCAAATTATACTATTTATGTTATTATTATTACTATTGCATGTCTTATTTTATTTTAAGGCTTGTTATGGGTTCCGGATTCGAAAGAATTCCCGTTCCTTAGTGCCGGTCATGGCCCCTGTTTTGGGTCGTGACAAAGTTGGTATCATAGCAGAGTTTTATGTCAGGGCTTAGTTGTGTGAGTTGTGGCCCTAGTTTTTAAAGTTGTGTTTCTTTTGAAACTACTGCAGTGAACTAGGTTCAAGTATGCCTTGATAAGTAATCCTTGCTTTAGTTTTCTGCGTTATTCCTTCATTGTCTATTTTTTCTGAATTGTTCTATTTGTCTTTTCAGAATGAGGAGGCGAGCGCATGTCGCTCCACCGGTCGTTGAAGCCGAGGATGATGAGTCCTTTCTGTAATATTTCGAGTTTTTAAATATTTTTGCATGGCATCGAGATATGCAGTGTTAATAATTTTTTTATATATTTATGATATTTTATGAGTTTGTTGTTTGTTTAAAGCTAATTTTAGTTATTTTATATTATTTTAAGTACTTTACGTAAAATTTTCCCGAAAATTATATTTTCGAGGAAATTGACATGTAAATAATTTAATATTAATTATTTTGACTAGTTTTATGAATTTGCATGAACTCATACATAATTTTTAAGTGCTAAAATAAATTGTATATATGTGTATTTATTTAAATTAATTAGAGCTTAATTAATTTCCTTAATTTTATTATTTAATTTTTGTATTAATTAATTAATTTTAAATGTATAAATTATTAAATATAATAAAATATTTGTGTGGTGAGTATTATTTGTGTGTGGGAATATATGTATTACTATATTATAAGATGGACATATATATATATATATATATATACATATATACATTATTTTATAACAAAAATCAAAAGTTTGCTTTATTTACGATTTTGCCCCTCCCTTCTTCTTCTTCCTCCCAACACATTTTCTTCTATTTCTGGCCATTTCCAGATGATTTCTTTGCTGTCACTGTGCCTCTCATCCTTCCTCCTCCACCTCCAGCCATTTCCACCACCTGAAGCTCCCTTTTTCGGTGTGTTTTGGCCGGATTTTTCAAGGAGGTCAAAAATTAAAGTCAACTCCGATCAAGCCATTTTTGGCCACCAAATTCGACGCCATCGGTCTCTATCTTCTCCTTGAGCTCCGGTGAGTGTGATTCCAAGCTTTGTTTCACTTGATTTGGTCTAGAATTGCTTAGGTTTCAATTTCTTCATTTCAGCCATTTAGGGTTTCGAATTCGTTTTACAAGGGAGGTTCTGCCGGATTTTAGGTAGAATTCTTGTAAAACGTGATATCCGATCAAATCCCTATTCTAATTCTGTATCTAAAATTCTAGATCAAGTCTTTAGAATTTTCGTTAAATTTATTTTGATTTCATGTTGTCATTTGTTTGTCTAGCTACGCTGAGACCGAGGCCTAATGGATCAAGCCCATCGAGTTTGTCTCATGGAGCGCTAACATGTGAGTTATTATACTGTATATATATGCAGTGCATATAGGATGCATGACTTAGGATTTTTCATTTTCATTATATGTTTAAACAGTAATTTAATTATAATATGATTTGGTATATTTTCGGTTTATTTTTAGTATATCTTGATATATAAATGTTTGTATATTTTCTATATATTTTTAATATATCACTGGTATATTTAGAGTTTATTTTTGATATATGTATGTTAGATATTTTGGTTTATGTTTGTTATAATTTAATATCTATACATGATTTAAATGTACATCGAACTATAATTATTTTATTAAATGATTAGTATAATTTAGGTTTATTCTTAAATAATTGCATGCTATATTATAAACCTACACTTAAATTATTTTTAAGTTTATTTTTTTTGTATATTTTTGATATATTTCCAAATAAATACATGTTTTATTCTTAAATTAAACCTAACACATTAGTGTTATATTTAGGGTTTATTTTTGATATATGAATGCTAGATAATTAGTTTTATTTTTAGTATATTTGTGAATATATGTTAAACCTAAACACATATTTAAATGAACATTTATACATAAATGTTTTGTTAAATGATTTTTGTACTTAGGGCATATCTTTTTTATATTTAAGTATATTTTTAAGAAAATGGATGTTATATTATTGTTACTCATTTAAATTGTTTTTAACCATATTAATGATTTATTTTAGTTTATTTCATATTTTATTTGACATATATATACCCGAAATATACTGGCTATATTTTAGGTATATATATAAATGGTTGATTTTATTATTATGAATATCGTTCGACATTAATTATTTTCAGAATAAATGATTTATTCTAAGTGAAGGATATCAATAGAATGTGCTTCCTAGTGGGCAACACTAGGGTCATGTACATACCGGTGCGAAAGAATAGGGTTGAGTGAGAGTTAATTTTGGGTGATTATAATTGATTTAATTGATTTGACTAAGATTAATGGTATGTTAGATAGTGTGATTACGGGGCCAATCACACTGACAGTCAGACTGCTGGAGCTCGGTTGACTTAGTTTCTCGAGGCCAGTCTTGTCACGACCCAAAACAGGGGCCATGACCGGCGCTAGGGAACGGGAATTCTTTCGAATCCGGAACCCGTAGCAAGCCTAAAAATAAAATAAATATGCAATAATAACCATAAAAATATAATATGCAGCGGAAAATAAAATCATAAATATTACAATATCATCCATAACAACTGGATATAATTCAAAACTCATCACATCGCATATATAATCTCATAAATGTATAATCTTATACAAATCCAGTTTTACTATAATACATCTCTTTAAAACAAATACTTTATTTCACAACTACTGAAAATCACAACTACTGAAAATCACAACTACTGCAGTGTCTAGATAAAATAAATAAGACTCAAGTATACAATTTACATAAAGAAGCCGGGGCGGAAGAAATCCGGCGTATCGACCTGCTACTGAGGTCTGAGGAAGTTGACTCTCCTGAAAAATAGTCAACGGAGGGGAGTCAGACCTCACTGAGTGAATTACTATAGTATATATACATACACTCTAAGTGATAATGCAAACAGTCAACAGTATATGAGTAATATGTATATATACAGGCAAGTTCATACAGATGCAGAAAAATCATTTTATATATTTTGTCTGAAAATCAACTTTTATGAAGGATCACATAGAACCCTAGAATATCGCAACCTCAGAAAAATAGTGTTAAACAACACTCTAGCCATACAGGCTCACTAATTCCAAATATATCCACTTAATCCATATGGACAGTAGACTGGCCCCGAGACACTAAGTCAACCGAGCTCCAGCAGTCTGACTGCCAGTGTGATTGGCCCCGAGACACTTGGTCAACCGAGCTCCAGCAATCACACCCAAACCACATCTCACATATATCAATAATCATAATCAAATCGATATCCACAAATAGTCAATAATAAAGCCTAAATACTATAGGCGTACCGGTACGTACTCGGTCCTAGTGCTGCCCACTAGGTAGCACGTTCTATTGATATCCTTCAGTGATAAATAATAAAACATTCATTCACAAATACATGATGCATGAATTTAAATAAATCAACAATATAAACCATATATATACCGAAAATATACCAAACATAAACCAGGTATATTTTGAGTATATATACGTCAAATAAATTCAATCAAATCATGAATTAAACTAAAAATATATTTAAAAACATTTTAAATATATTTTATTAATAAAACATGTATATAATTTATTATATACCAAAAATATACCAAAAATATACTTGAATATAAATCATGTTATTTATGCATATTCAGTCAAAATAAAACATGCATTTTCTAAATCATGCGTCCTAAGCATATATATATAATATAGTAACTCACCTAATGCGCTCCACGAGACAGGTCCGACGGGCCTGGTCCACTAACCCTCGGTCTCGGCGCAACTAAACAAGAAATAATTAATCGACATCAGAATAACCCTAACAGAAATCCTAGAATTCAATCTAGAGTATTAAATACAGAATCGAAAATTAGGGTTCGACTGGATATCACGTTTTACGAGAATTCTACCGGAAATCCGGCAGAACCTCCCCTGTAAAACAGACATCTCTCTACTCAAAAGAGTAGAGCCGACCCTACAAAGAAAATACACTTCAAAAATAACACCATAAACAATCACAACCCCTCGGTCGGACTCCAGACTACAATCTGTCGACCGGGGTCCACAAACACAGAAAATATATTCAAATATACCAAAAATATCCTTAAGTCATAAAAATACATTTTATAAATAAAAATTACATAATTGACCTTGAAACACTATAAAAATCGATTGAAACTCATTTTATTTGAAAAACCGTATATTATATATATAATTGAAAATAATTCACGAAAAATAGTTTTAATTAGTTAAAAATACCAAATATTTTGTAGAAATCATTTTTATACCTTAAATAAATATTAAAACCAATTAAATTACATTTTTAGACAATTTAGGGTAAAATTACCAAAATACCCCTATATATATATATATACCTAAATTACTTCATAAATTCACTAAAAATCATACAATTATCCAAAATTAATTTTCTCAACATATTTATCAATAATATCAATATTTAAACTCAATTAACCAATTAAATTCAATTTAAAACACAATTAACTTAATTTTACAAAATCACATAAACTTCAATAATTAACAATAAATACTTAGAAATTCATAAAAATTCCAAATAAATTCCTATAATTCATTTCAACACCTAATTCAACCATAAACTCCAATTTCATAATTTAAATAATTAATTTCCGAAAATTCGAAAATAATATTAAAATATTCAAAAATACCCAAAAATCCAAACAATCTCCAAAAATTCTACAAAAATTCATACATGAAGATTAAACTACCAGGAACAACATTTGTGAAGGAAGTTTCCATGAATCATCCAAATTGAAGCTCAAAAAAATCGAAAACCAAAAGAGGCCGAAAACTTCAAATCAAAACCTAAGCAATTCTAGACCATTTTAGCTCAAACCAAAGCTAGAATAACACTCACCGGAGCTCAAGGAGAAGATAGGGACCGGCGGTGTCGAAAACGGTGGCCGGAGGAGGGAGAAACGACGTGAGGAAGATGGGTGGTCCGGCGGGTATCTACGGGAAGAAGAAGAAGAAGAAGAAGAAAAAGAAAAAGAAAGAAAAGGAAAGAGAAAAGAAAAGAAAAAGAAAGAAAAAGGAAAAGAAAAAGAAAAAAAAAGAAAAAAGAAAAAAAATAAATTTTAATAATTTAATAATAAATAAAATAATCAAATAATAATAAATAAATAATAAAATATTAGGGTAATAATAAACCCTAATTAAATAAATATACACACACAGGCTTTATTTAATAATTTAAAAATATATATGAGTTCATGCAAACCCGTAAATACATTTAAAATAATTAATAATACATTGTTTACGTGGAAATTTCCCCGAAAATGAAAGTCCCGGGAAAATTTTACGTAAAATACTGAAAATAATAGACAGTAATTAAAATAGGTTTAAAATACATATCAACTCATAAAAATATCATATAAAATACAGAAATCATTAACTCTGCATATCCCGGTACTGTGTAAAAATATTTTAAAAACACGGGATATTACAGTCTTCCCCCCTTACAAGAATTCGTCCCCGAATTCTAAAAATAAGATTACATAATCAGGAAGGAAAGAGATACGGGTAAGAAGCTCGCATCTCAACTTCAGTCTCCCACGTATGCTCTTCAACTCTGTCGCTACGCCACAAAACCTTGACCATCGGAATCTGCTTCGATCGCAACTGTCGAACTTGAAAATCAACGATCGCCACAGGTTCTTCCACAAACGTCAAATCTTCACTCACTTCCACACTGTCTGGTTGCAACACGTGTGAAGGATCTGAGATATACTTCCTCAACATCGAGATATGAAATACTGGATGCACCTGTGACATACTCGGAGGTAAATCCAACCGATATGCAACAGTGCCAATTCTCTCCAGAATCTCAAACGGTCCAATATATCTCGGTGCTAACTTACCCTTCCTACCAAATCTCATCACACCCTTCATCGGAGATACCTTCAGAAAAACGAAATCTCCAACCTGAAACTCCACATCTCTGCGCCTAGGATCCGCATAACTCTTCTGTCTACTAACTGCGGTCTCTAACCTACGCTTGATCACGGCGACTTTCTCTGCAGCATCCTGAACCATCTCTGGTCCAGTCAAAGCTCTCTCACCAATCTCATCCCAACTCAACGGGGATCTACACTTCCTTCCATACAACGCCTCATATGGTGCCATGCCAATACTGCTATGGTAGCTGTTATTATATGCAAACTCCACAAGCGATAAATGATCATCCCAGCTACCTCCCAAATCCAAGACACACATCCTCAACATATCTTCCAGTGTCTGGATCGTCCTCTCAGACTGACCATCTGTCTGAGGATGAAAAGCAGTACTGAAATCCAACCTAGTGCCCATCGCTTCTTGCAACTTCTGCCAGAAACGAGAAGTAAACACTGAACCTCTGTCTGACACAATGGACACAGGTACTCCATGAAGGCATACAATATGCTTCACATACAACTTCGCCAATCTAGCAACTGAATATGTGGCTTTCACAGGCAAGAAATGTGCAGACTTCGTCAATCTGTCTACAATCACCCAGATGGAATCGTATCCATCCTTCGAACGAGGTAAACCGACTACAAAATCCATAGCTATCCTTTCCCACTTCCACTCGGGAATAGGAAGAGGCTGAAGCTTCCCAGAAGGCTTCTGATGTTCGGCTTTCACTTGCTGACACGTCAAGCACTTAGCAACATAATCAGCAACATCCTTCTTCAATCCATCCCACCAGTATAAATCTCTGATACTGTGGTACATCTTAGTAACACCAGGATGAACGCTGTAGGCTGTAGAATGTGCTTCCTCTAAAATCTCTTCTCTCAAATCATCCACATCAGGAACACACAATCTACCACTGATCCACAACACACCATCATCATCGAGTGTGAAATCAGTGAACTTCCCTGCTCTGACATTCTCTGCAAGCTCTTCCAGAATAGGATCTCGGCTCTGAGCTGCTTTAATCCTATCCCTTAGCACAAATCGTACTTTAAACTGAGCTAACAGTCCACCTGATCTACTGATCTTCATCATCAGACCTTGATCCACCATCAGATGCAATTCCTGGATCAATGGTCTCCTCTCCACACCGATGTGAGCAAGACTACCTGAGGACTTCCTACTCAATGCATCTGCTACCACATTAGCTTTACCCGGATGGTAAAGAATCTCGCAATCATAATCCTTCAACAGTTCCAACCATCTCCTCTGCCTCAAATTCAGATCTCGCTGCTGGAAAATGTACTTAAGGCTTTTGTGATCAGTAAATATCTCACAAGTCACCCCGTACAAATAATGTCTCCAAATCTTTAAAGCAAAGATCACTGCAGCCATCTCAAGATCATGTGTGGGATAGTTCTGCTCATGCTTCTTCAACTGCCTCGAAGCATAGGCTATCACCCTTCCATTCTGCATCAACACACAACCAAGACCAATTCTAGAGGCATCACAGTAAACTGTGAACTTATCCACACTATTAGGCAAAGCTAATACTGGCGCTGTGGTCAACTTCTCCTTCAACAACTGAAAACTATTCTCACAAGCTTCTGACCACTCGAATCTAACATTCTTCTGAGTCAAGCGAGTCATAGGGGCTGCTATCCTGGAAAAATCCTGCACAAACCGCCTATAATACCCGGCTAAACCCAGAAAACTCCGAATCTCAGTAACTGAAGTAGGTCTAGGCCACTCAGATACTGCCTCAACCTTCTGTGGATCAACCTGAATACCTTCTTTAGACACTACGTGTCCAAGAAAAGAAACACTCTCCATCCAGAAATCACACTTCGAGAATTTAGCATAAAGCTGATGATCTCTCAGTGTCTGTAGTACAATCCTCAAATGATATACATGCTCTTCCATACTCCTTGAATATATCAGTATATCATCAATGAAGACTACCACAAACTGATCCACATACGGTCGGAATACTCTGTTCATCAGATCCATAAAAGCTGCTGGTGCATTAGTCAAACCAAAAGACATCACCAGAAATTCATAATGGCCATATCGAGTGCGGAAAGCTGTCTTAGGAATATCAGCTTCACTGATCCGCAGCTGATGATAACCCGACCTCAAGTCAACCTTAGAAAAGAATTGTGCACCCTGGAGCTGATCAAACAAATCATCTATCCTCGGGAGAGGATACTTGTTCTTCACTGTCACCTTATTCAACTCTCTGTAGTCAATGCACAGTCTCAGGGTACCATCCTTCTTCTTCACAAACAGGACTGGTGCACCCCAAGGAGAAACACTAGGTCTGATAAAACCCTTATCCAACAACTCTTGCAACTGCTCCTTCAACTCTCTCAACTCTGCAGGAGCCATACGATAGGGTGTCATAGATATAGGAGTAATACCTGGAACCACATCTATACAGAACTCAATCTCTCTATGAGGTGGTATACCTGGCAACTCCTCGGGAAAAACATCAGGAAACTCACAAGCAACAGGAACATCTGTGAGTGACAACTTCTCCACTGACGTATCCCTAACCAATGCCAAAAACCCCTGACAACCTTTCCTCAACAACTTCCTAGCTGATATAGCAGAAATAAGATTCTGAGGTGCTGAACTCCTATCACCAACAAACTTAAATTCTACTTCACCAGGAATTCTAAAAATCACCTCCTTATTCCTGCAATCAACCACGGCATAATGCTGAGATAACCAATCCATTCCCAAAATAACATCAAACTCCATCACATCCAACAAAATCAAATCAGCGGGTAATTCTCTATCTCCCATGAGAACTGGACAACCAGAAAGAACAATATCGGTGTCCAAAGAATCACTCAGAGGAGTGGCAACAGACAAAGGAAAAGCCATCCTCGAAGCTTGCCAATAAGATTTAGAAGCAAAAATGGGAGAAACAAACGAATGCGTGGCACCCGGATCAAACAAAACCAAAGCATCCAGGTAACAAACAGAAAGAATACCTGCCACGACTGCATTAGATGCCTGAGCATCCTGCTGAGTCAGATGGAAAACTCTGGCCTGGCCTCGACCTCCCTGCTGACTGGTAGAAGCCTGGCCAACACCTCGGGTACCTCCTCTCGTACCCCTACCACGACTCTGCTGTGGAACAAACTGAGTAGAACTCTGATGATGAGCTGGTGGTAACTGAAATGGCATAGGTGCAGCACTAGCAATCGATTGCTGTGGGAATCGCGGAATCTGTTGCTGCTGATACCCAGAATAAGGACACGATCTGGCAAAATGTCCTGTCTGCCCGCATCTGAAACATGTCAGTGGTGTCAGATAACACGGTCCTTGATGGACTCTACCACAAGTCTGACAAACACTGGTCGCTGATCCAGAACTACGACCACTGCTACTGCTCGAAGCACCTGACCCAAATCTGAATGATCTACGCTGACCTCCACGACCATGTCTACTGCTCCGATGCACTCGCTGCTGCTGTCTCTGACTCTGCTGAGTCAAACCTCGCTGCTGACTACTCGAGCCAACATGAAAACTCGAATATGGAGTAGCCTGCGATCCACTCGACTGAACTCCCAACTGGTAATAATCAGGCATCGCTCCCTGCCTAACTAATCTCAGCTCAATCTCCTTAGCTAGCTCAATCACAGACTCCAGAGTAAGACCTGCTGTAGGCATACCAGCAAAAGCTGAACCCAAACCAGTAACATACGTAGTAACAGTGAAATACTGATCTTGCATCAGATCCTCAGCATATCTACCCAGACGAAGAAACTCTCGGGTATACTCCTCTACTGATCGATCTCCACGAGAAATACTAGTCAAACGAAGACGATAACTCAAACGAAGAGGCTCTGGACAAAATCTCCTCATGAATCGCTCTCGAAACTGAGCCCATGTCATCGTCATCATAAAGGGCTGGATCATCTGAATAAACCAATCCAAAGCTGGTCCTTCGACAGACAACTCAACGATCATGATCCTCTGGTACTCGGTATGAGCAGTCCGAGTCCTAGTCTCAATCGCATGCAGAAAATCTAAAGGATCAGAAGTACCATCAAACGCAATCCTGCCAACTCTGGCATAGAACAAAGCTGCCTCAGGGTCAGACATACCCTGCTGATAGGCAGGCTGAACAGGCTGAACAACTGGAGGAACAGGAATATCAAATTCAGGCTCAACAGGCTCCTCGTCCTGTAACTCTCTCTGCCTACGGCGACCTGCCGCTCCTCGAGGTCTACCCCTGCCACGACCTCTACGTCTAACTGGCTGCTCAGGAGGTAAAACCTCGTCCTGAAAAGACTCATCATCCTCGGCCTCAACGACCGGTGGAGCGACACGCGCTCGCCTCCTCATTCTGAAAAGACAAACGGAAAGATTCAGACAAAACAGACAACGGAGGAATAACGCTGAAAACTACAGCAAGGAATACTCATCAAGACATACTCGAACCTAATACACTGCAGTAGTCCAACAGAAAACACAACTTTAAAACTAGGGCCACAACTCACAAAACTAAGCCCTGACACAGAACTCCACTCTGAAACGAACTTCGCTCTGATACCAACTTTGTCACGACCCAAAACAGGGGCCATGACCGGCGCTAGGGAACGGGAATTCTTTCGAATCCGGAACCCGTAGCAAGCCTAAAAATAAAATAAATATGCAATAATAACCATAAAAATATAATATGCAGCGGAAAATAAAATCATAAATATTACAATATCATCCATAACAACTGGATATAATTCAAAACTCATCACATCGCATATATAATCTCATAAATGTATAATCTTATACAAATCCAGTTTTACTATAATACATCTCTTTAAAACAAATACTTTATTTCACAACTACTGAAAATCACAACTACTGAAAATCACAACTACTGCAGTGTCTAGATAAAATAAATAAGACTCAAGTATACAATTTACATAAAGAAGCCGGGGCGGAAGAAATCCGGCGTATCGACCTGCTACTGAGGTCTGAGGAAGTTGACTCTCCTGAAAAATAGTCAACGGAGGGGAGTCAGACCTCACTGAGTGAATTACTATAGTATATATACATACACTCTAAGTGATAATGCAAACAGTCAACAGTATATGAGTAATATGTATATATACAGGCAAGTTCATACAGATGCAGAAAAATCATTTTATATATTTTGTCTGAAAATCAACTTTTATGAAGGATCACATAGAACCCTAGAATATCGCAACCTCAGAAAAATAGTGTTAAACAACACTCTAGCCATACAGGCTCACTAATTCCAAATATATCCACTTAATCCATATGGACAGTAGACTGGCCCCGAGACACTAAGTCAACCGAGCTCCAGCAGTCTGACTGCCAGTGTGATTGGCCCCGAGACACTTGGTCAACCGAGCTCCAGCAATCACACCCAAACCACATCTCACATATATCAATAATCATAATCAAATCGATATCCACAAATAGTCAATAATAAAGCCTAAATACTATAGGCGTACCGGTACGTACTCGGTCCTAGTGCTGCCCACTAGGTAGCACGTTCTATT
The DNA here is from genome assembly GCA_947683625.1 of Mallotus nudiflorus. Classification (NCBI taxonomy): domain Eukaryota; kingdom Viridiplantae; phylum Streptophyta; class Magnoliopsida; order Malpighiales; family Euphorbiaceae; genus Mallotus; species Mallotus nudiflorus. The sequence continues at coordinate 104,432 of CANTUR010001519.1, forward strand.
GATATCCTTCAGTGATAAATAATAAAACATTCATTCACAAATACATGATGCATGAATTTAAATAAATCAACAATATAAACCATATATATACCGAAAATATACCAAACATAAACCAGGTATATTTTGAGTATATATACGTCAAATAAATTCAATCAAATCATGAATTAAACTAAAAATATATTTAAAAACATTTTAAATATATTTTATTAATAAAACATGTATATAATTTATTATATACCAAAAATATACCAAAAATATACTTGAATATAAATCATGTTATTTATGCATATTCAGTCAAAATAAAACATGCATTTTCTAAATCATGCGTCCTAAGCATATATATATAATATAGTAACTCACCTAATGCGCTCCACGAGACAGGTCCGACGGGCCTGGTCCACTAACCCTCGGTCTCGGCGCAACTAAACAAGAAATAATTAATCGACATCAGAATAACCCTAACAGAAATCCTAGAATTCAATCTAGAGTATTAAATACAGAATCGAAAATTAGGGTTCGACTGGATATCACGTTTTACGAGAATTCTACCGGAAATCCGGCAGAACCTCCCCTGTAAAACAGACATCTCTCTACTCAAAAGAGTAGAGCCGACCCTACAAAGAAAATACACTTCAAAAATAACACCATAAACAATCACAACCCCTCGGTCGGACTCCAGACTACAATCTGTCGACCGGGGTCCACAAACACAGAAAATATATTCAAATATACCAAAAATATCCTTAAGTCATAAAAATACATTTTATAAATAAAAATTACATAATTGACCTTGAAACACTATAAAAATCGATTGAAACTCATTTTATTTGAAAAACCGTATATTATATATATAATTGAAAATAATTCACGAAAAATAGTTTTAATTAGTTAAAAATACCAAATATTTTGTAGAAATCATTTTTATACCTTAAATAAATATTAAAACCAATTAAATTACATTTTTAGACAATTTAGGGTAAAATTACCAAAATACCCCTATATATATATATATACCTAAATTACTTCATAAATTCACTAAAAATCATACAATTATCCAAAATTAATTTTCTCAACATATTTATCAATAATATCAATATTTAAACTCAATTAACCAATTAAATTCAATTTAAAACACAATTAACTTAATTTTACAAAATCACATAAACTTCAATAATTAACAATAAATACTTAGAAATTCATAAAAATTCCAAATAAATTCCTATAATTCATTTCAACACCTAATTCAACCATAAACTCCAATTTCATAATTTAAATAATTAATTTCCGAAAATTCGAAAATAATATTAAAATATTCAAAAATACCCAAAAATCCAAACAATCTCCAAAAATTCTACAAAAATTCATACATGAAGATTAAACTACCAGGAACAACATTTGTGAAGGAAGTTTCCATGAATCATCCAAATTGAAGCTCAAAAAAATCGAAAACCAAAAGAGGCCGAAAACTTCAAATCAAAACCTAAGCAATTCTAGACCATTTTAGCTCAAACCAAAGCTAGAATAACACTCACCGGAGCTCAAGGAGAAGATAGGGACCGGCGGTGTCGAAAACGGTGGCCGGAGGAGGGAGAAACGACGTGAGGAAGATGGGTGGTCCGGCGGGTATCTACGGGAAGAAGAAGAAGAAGAAGAAGAAAAAGAAAAAGAAAGAAAAGGAAAGAGAAAAGAAAAGAAAAAGAAAGAAAAAGGAAAAGAAAAAGAAAAAAAAAAGAAAAAAGAAAAAAAATAAATTTTAATAATTTAATAATAAATAAAATAATCAAATAATAATAAATAAATAATAAAATATTAGGGTAATAATAAACCCTAATTAAATAAATATACACACACAGGCTTTATTTAATAATTTAAAAATATATATGAGTTCATGCAAACCCGTAAATACATTTAAAATAATTAATAATACATTGTTTACGTGGAAATTTCCCCGAAAATGAAAGTCCCGGGAAAATTTTACGTAAAATACTGAAAATAATAGACAGTAATTAAAATAGGTTTAAAATACATATCAACTCATAAAAATATCATATAAAATACAGAAATCATTAACTCTGCATATCCCGGTACTGTGTAAAAATATTTTAAAAACACGGGATATTACAAGTCTACTGTCCATAAGTGGATTGAATGATCTATTGGGTTGATTGAGATGTGAGGTGATAGATAGTGTGATTGCTGGAGCTCGATTGACCAAGTGTCTCGGGGCCAATCACACTGACAGCCAGACTGTTAGAGCTCGATTGACTTAGTGTCTCGGGGCCAGTCTGCTGTCCAGTTTGGAATAAGTGTTCTATTTGGAATCAAGTGAGCCTGTATGGCTAGAGTGATGATGAGGTTGATTGGGGATTGCTATTATTAGGGTTCTATGGATCCTTCATGAATTAAAACAAAAGTTTTCTGCATTTTGTATATTTATATAAGTAGAGTTCGGTATTTGTGTGAAATGTATGTGTGTGTGTATATATATATATATATATATATATATATATATATATATATATATATATATATATAAGAATGCCTGATTTTTATGGTTTAGATTGCATGTATATACAGTATAATAATTCACTCAGTGAGGTCTGACCCCCTCAATTTTTTTTTTCAGGAGATCCCATATCGTCAGACCTTAGTTATAGAGTTCCTCGTCGATGTTCTTCAGTCCTGGCCATTTTATGCAAACGTATATTTTGAATTCTGATTTATATTCTAGAAACTGCAGTAGTGGTGTTATTGTATCAAAAGTATATTATTTTATTTTGATATTAAATACTCTAAAAAATGGTATTTGAAACTGTACGACTATGTATTCATTAATGAAAGGATTTAGAGTATTTAATTTATATATTGATTTGAAAATTTTTAATTCTATCATACTTTTTATTCATGATTTTATTTTTTGAAGGCTTGCTACGGGTTCTGGATTTGAAAGAATTCTCGTTCCCTAGTGTCGGTCATGACTCCTGGTTTGGGTCGTGACACTTTCAGGATGAGGTTTTACCTTTTGAGTAGCTAGCTAGATGCAGAGCTCATGGTAGAGGTAGACCTCGAGGAGCAGTAGGTCACCGTAGGCAGAGAGAGATACAGGATGAGGAGCCTGCTGAGCTTGAGTATGAGGATATTCCTATACCTCTAGTTGTTTAGCCCGTTCAGCCTGCCTATCAGCAGGGTATGTCTGACCCTGAGGAAGTTCTGTTCTATGCCAGAGTTAGCAGGATTGCCTTCGATGGGACTTCTGATCCATTAGATTTTCTGCATGCGATCAAGACTAGGACTTGGACTGCTCACTCCGAGTACCTGTGGATCATGATTGTTGACCTTTCTGTTGAGGGACCAGCCTTAGACTGGATTATTCAGATGATCCAGCCTTACATGATGACAATGACCTGGGCTCAGTTCAGATAGCGGTTTATGAGGAGATTCTACCCAGAGCCACTCCGCATGAGTTATCATTTCAGATTGACTAGTATATCTCGTGGTGATCGATCAGTAGAGGAGTATACTCAAGAGTTCCTCTAGCTGGGTAGATATGAAGAGGATCTGATGCGAGATCAGTATTTCGTAGTCACTACCTATGTCACCGGATTGGGTTCAGCATTTGTTGGTATGCCTACAGCGGGCCTTACTCTGGAGACTGTTATTCAGTTGGCTAAGGAGATTGAGTTGAGGCTAGTCAGGCAGGGAACTATGTCTGATTATTACCAGCTAGGTGTGCAGTTAGGTGGATTATAGACTACTTTGTATTCGAGTTTTCATGTTGGTTCGAGTAGTCAGCAGAGAGGTTTGGGTCACCAGAGTCAGAGACAGCAACGAGTGCATTGGAGCAGTAGACATGGCCGTGGAGGTCAGCGTAGACCTTTCAGACTTGGGTCAGGTGCTTCGAGTAGTAGCAGTGGTCGTAGTTCTGGATCAGCTGCTAGTGTTTGCCAGACCTGTAGTAGAGTCCATCAGGGACCGTGTTATCTGACACCGCTGACATGCTTTAGATGCAGGCAGACAGGACATTATACCAAATCGTGTCCTTATTCTGGGTATCAGTAGCCATAGATTCCACGATTTCCATAGCAATCGATTGCTTGTGCTGCACCCGTTCCATTTTAGTTGCCTCCAGCCCAGCATCAGAGTTCCACTCAGATTGTTCCGTAGCAGGGTCGTGGTAGAGGTACCAGAGGAGGTGCCAGAGGTGTTAGCTAGGCTTCTACCAGTCAGTAGGGAGGTCGAGGATAGGCCAGAGTTTTCCATCTCACTTAGCAGGATGCTCAGGCATCCAATGCAGTTGTGGCAGGTATTGTTTCTGTCAGTTACTTGGATGCATGGGTTCTGTTTGATCCGGGTGCCACGCATTTGTTCGTTTCTCCTATTTTTGCTTCCAAGTCTTGTTGGCAAGCTTCAAGGATGGTTTTTCATTTGTATGTTGCCACTCCTCTAAGTGATTCCTTAGACATCATTATTGTTCTTTCTAGTTGTCCAGTTCTCATGGGAGTTAGAGAATTATCTATTGATTTGATTTTGTTGGATGTGATGGAGTTTGATATTATTCTAGGTATGGATTGGTTATCTTAGCATTATGCCATGGTGGATTGTCAGAATAAAGAGGTGACTTTCAGAATTCCTGGTGAAGAATAATTTAAGTTTGTGGGTGATAGGAGTTCAGTACCTTAAAATCTTATTTCTGCTATTACGGCTAGGAAGTTGCTAAAGAAAGGTTGTCAGGGATATTTGGCATTAGTATCCCATACTTCAATGGAGAAGTTGTCACTCACAGATGTTCCTGTTGCTTATGAGTTTCCTGATGTTTTTCCTGAGGAGTTGCCAGGTTTACCACCTCATAGAGAGATTGAGTTCTGTATAGATGTGGTTTTAGGTACTACTCCTATATCTATGCCACCCTACATAATGGCCCCTGTAGAGTTGAAAGAGTTGAAGGAGTAGTTGCAAGAGTTGTTAGATAAGGGCTTTATTAGACCCAGTGTTTCTCTTTGGTGTGCACCAGTCCTATTTGTGAATAAGAAGGATGGTACCCTAAGATTGTGCATTGACTACAGAGAGCTAAATAAGGTGACAGTGAAGAACAAGTATCCTCTCCCGAGGATAGATGATTTGTTTGATCAGCTATAAGGTGCACAGTTCTTTTCTAAGATTGATTTGAAGTCGGGACATCATCAGTTGCGGATCAGTGAAGCCGATGTTCCTAAAATGGCATTCTGCACTCGATATGGCCACTATGAGTTTCTGGTGATGTCTTTTGGTTTGACTAATGCACCAGCAGCTTTTATGGACCTGATGAATAGGGTATTCAAACAGTATATGAATCAGTTTGTGGTAGTATACATCAATGATATACTGGTATATTTGAGGAGTATGGAAGAGCATGTATATCACTTGAGGACTGTACTGTAGGCACTGAGAGAACATTAACTTTATGCTAAATTCTCAAAGTGTGATTTTTGGATGGAGAGTGTTTCATTTCTTGGACACATGGTGTCTAAAGAAGGTATCCAGGTTGATCCATAGAAGGTTGAGGCAGTGTTTGAGTGGCCTAGACCGACTTTTGTTACTAAGATTCAGAGTTTTCTGGGTTTAGCAGGGTATTATAGGCGGTTTGTGCAGGATTTTTCCAGAATTATAGCCCCTATGACTCGCTTGACTTAGAAGAATGTTAGATTTGAGTGGTCTGAAGCTTATGAGAACTGTTTCCAATTGTTGAAGGAGAAATTAACCACAACTCCAGTTCTAGCTTTACCTAATGGTGTGGATAAGTTCACAGTTTATTGTGATGCCTCTAGAGTTGGCCTTGGTTATGTGTTGATGCAGAATGGTAGGGTGATAGCCTATGCTTTGAGGTAGTTGAAGAAGCATGAGCAAAATTATCCTACACATGGCCTTGAGATGGCTATAGTGATCTTTGCTCTCAAGATCTAGAGACATTATTTGTACGGGGTGACTTGTGAGATATTTACTGATCACAAGAGCCTTAAGTACATTTTCTAGCAGAGAGATCTGAATCTAAGGCAGAGGAGATGGTTGGAACTGTTGAAAGATTATGACTGTGAGATTTTATATCATCTGGGCAAGGTTAATGTAGTAGCAGATGCCTTGAGTAGAAAGTCCTCAGGCAGTTTTGCTCACATCAGTGTAGAGAGGAGACCGTTGATCCAGGAGTTGCATCTATTAATGGATCAAGGTCTGATGATGAAGATCAATAGGTCAGGTGGACTACTTTAAGGTGCGATCTGTACTGAGAGATAGGATTAAGGTAGCTCAGAGCCGAGATCCTATTCTAGAAGAGCTTGTAGAGAATGTTTGAGCAGGGAAGTTAACTGATTTCACACTTAATGATGATGGAGTGTTATGGATCAGTGGTAGACTATGTGTTCCTGATATGGATGATTTGAGAGAAGAGATCCTAGAGGAAGCACATTCTACAGCTTATAGCGTACATCCGGGTGTCACTAAGATGTACCACAATATCAGAGATTTATACTGGTGGGACGGACTGAAGAAGGATGTCGCTAATTATGTTGCTAAGTGCTTGACGTGTTAGCAAGTGAAAGCTAAACATCAGAAGCCTTTTGGGAAGCTTCAGCCTCTTCCTATTCCTGAGTGGAAGTGTGAAAGGATAGCTTTGGATTTTGTGGTTGGTTTACCTCATTCTAACGATGGATACGATTCCATCTAGGTGATTGTAGACAGGTTGACTAAGTCTGCACATTTCTTACTTGTGAAAGCCACTTATTCTATAGCTAGATTGGCGAAGCTGTATGTGAAGCATGTTGTGTGCCTTCATGGAGTACCTTTGTCCATTATGTCAGACCGAGGTTTAGTTTTTACCTCTCATTTTTTACAGAAGTTGCAGGAAGCGATGGGCACTAGGTTGGATTTCAGTACTGCTTTTCATCCTCAAACAGATGGTCAGTCTGAGAGGACGATTCAGACACTGAAAGATATGTTGAGGATGTGTGTCTTGGATTTGGGAGGTAGCTGGGATGATTATTTGCCACTTGTGGAGTTTGCATATAATAACAGCTACCATAGCAGTATTGGCATGGCACCATATGAGGCATTGTATGGAAGGAAGTGTAGATCCCTTTTGAGTTGGGATGAGATTGGGGAGAGAGCTTTGACTGGACCTGAGATGGTTCAGGATGCTGTAGAGAAAGTCACCGTGATTAAGCACAAATTAGAGATCGTAGTTAGTAGGCAGAAGAGCTATGCGGATCCTAGGCACAGAGATGTAGAGTTTCAGGCTGGAGACTTTATTTTTCTGAAGGTGTCTCTAATGAAGGGTGTGATGAGATTTGGCAGGAACGATAAGTTAGCACCGAGATATATCGGACCGTTTAAGATTTTGGAGAGAGTTGGCATTGTCGTATATCGGTTGGCTTTGCCCCCAAGTATGTCACAGGTGCATCCGATGTTTCATATCTCAATGCTGAGGAAGTATATCTTAGACCTTTCACACGTGTTGTGGCCCGACAGCGTACAAGTGAATGAAGATTTGACATTTGTGGAAGAACCTGTGGCGATCGTTGATTACCAAGTTTGATAGTTGTGTTCGAAGCAAATTCTGATGGTCAAGGTTCTATGGCATAGCAATAGAGTTGAGGAGCATACGTGGGAGACTGAAGCCGAGATGCGAGCTTCTTACCCGTATCTCTTTCCTCCTTGATTTTGTAATTATTCTTTTCTGGAATTTGGGGATGAATTCTTGTAAGGGGGGAAGACTGTAATATCTCGAGTTTTTAAATAATTTTAAACTGCATCGGGATATGCAGTGTTAATAATTTTTATACATATTTATGATATTTTTATGAGTTTGATATTTATTAAAGCTAATTTTAATTATTTTATATTATTTTTAGTTCTTTTCGTAAAATTTTCCCGGGAATTATATTTTCAGGGAAATTAAGATGTAAATAATTTAATATTAATTATTTTAACTAGTTTTAAGAATTTGCATGAACTCATACATAATTTTAAAAGTGTTAAATAAAATGTATATATGTGTATTTATTTAAATTAAATTAGGGTTTAATTGATTAAATTAATTTTTATTATTTAGTTTTAAAATTAATTAATTAATTATAAGTGTAAAAATTATTAAAATATGTGTGTGGTGTATATTTAATGTGTGTGAGATTTTATATTATTATAATATATAGTGTGGACATATATATATACATAATTTTTAATCAAAAAACTAAAAGTTTGCCAAAATTACAAAAAATGCCACCGTCTTCTTCTTCCTTTTCCCGATCGTCCCTCACCCGATTCTGACATCTGTAACTCAGTTTTCTTGCCGTCGGTGTGCCTCTTAGCCTTTCTCCTCCACCTTCAGCCTTCCCCAACGCCTGAAACTCCCTATTCCGACGTGTGTTGGCCGGAAAAGCCAAGAGAAGCCGAAACTCAACCAAGCGCCAATCGACGTGATTTCGACAACCGTTTTCGACACCATCGGTCTCTATCTTCTCCTTGAGCTCCGGTGAGTGTGATTCCAAGCTTTGTTTCACTTAAAATGGTCTATTTTTCCTTAGGTTTTGATTTCTTCATTTCGACCTATTAGGGTTTTTTAAATTTTTTTAGCTTCAATTTGATTGATTCATGCAAACTTCTTTCACAAACATTGTTCCCTGTAGCTTAATCTTGCTCTGTGAATTTTTTTGGAATTTATTTTGATTTTTTTGAATTTTTTATTATTTTATTAATATTTTCTAATTTTTGAAAATTAATTAATTAAATTATGAAATTGTATTTTATGGTGATTATAGGTGTTGAAATGAATTTTAGGAATTTATTTGTAATTTTTGTGAATTTTATATATTTATTTTGAATTTATTTAGTTTATGTAATTTTTGGAAAATTAGGTTAATTTTGTGTTTATTTGAAATTAATTGAGTATAATTATTGATATTATTGAATTATATGTTGAGAAAATTAATTTTGAGTAATTATACTATTTTTGGTGAATTTTTGATTAATTTTAGTGAATTTATATGTATAGGGGTATTTTGGTAATTTGACACTAAATTGGTTAAAAATGTAATTAAATTCGTTTTACTAGTTAATTAAGTTATAAAAATGATTTCTACAAATTATTTAGTATTTTTAGCTAATTAAAACTTTTTTTTGTAAATTATTTTCAAATTATACATATAATATATGATTTTTCTAAATAAATGAGTTTTTATCAGTTTTTAACATGTTTTAGGGTTAATTACGTAATTTGGATTTATAAAATGTATTTTTATTATATAAGGTATTTTATAATTATTCTGTGAATATTGGACCTCGGTTGGTGAATTGTAGTTTGGAGTCCGACCGAGGGATTATGGTTGTGTTTTGTGCTTATTTTGAAGTGTGTTTTCTTTACAGGACCAGCTCTACTCTTTGAGTAGAGAGATGTCCATTTTACAGGGGAGGTTCTACCGGATTTTCGGTAGAATTCTCGTAAAACGTGATATCCGGTCGAATTCCCATTCTAATTTTGTGTCTAGTATTCTTAGATCGAGTTTCTTGGAATTTTCGTTAGATTTATTCTGATTTTCTGCTATCGTTTGTTTGTTTAGTTGCGCTGAGACTGAGGCCTAGTAGACCAGGCCCGTCGGACCCATCTCAAGGAGCGCAATAACAGTGAGTTGTTATTTTAGGGTGCATGTTTTAGAAATGTATGGATTATTTTGATAAAATATGCATAAATTATTCAATTAGTACTTAGGTTTATTTTTGGTTTATTTTTAGGATATTTTTGATATATTTTGAATTATATCCATGTTTTATTAAACATTTATACTTAAAATGTTGTTAAATATATTTTTAGTTTATTTTGCAATTATATTGGATTTATTTGACGTATATATACTCGAAATATACCTGGTTTACTTTTGGTATATTTCTAGTATATATATGGTTTAAGTTGCTATTTTATTGACATTCATGCATCATTTATTTATGAATGTATGTTTTGTATTATAAATGAAGGATATCAATAGAACGTGCTACCTAGTGGGCAACACTAGGATCGAGTACGTACCGGTACGCTGATAGCATTTAGGCTATATTACTAACCTATTTGTGAATATTGATTGGATTGATTGATTTGATTTGATGTGAGATGTGATTTAGGAGTCTGATTGCTGGAGCTCGGTTGACCACGTGTCTTAGGGCCAATGACACTGACAGTCAAACTGCTGGAGCTTGGTTGACTTAGTGTCTCTGGGCCAGTCTACTGTCCATAATGGAATAAGTGAATATAATTGGAATAAGTGAGCCTGTATGGCTAGAGTGTTGTCTAACACTATTTGAGCTTGCGATTTTCTAGGGTTCTATTTGATCCTTCATAAACAGTGATTTTTAGTAAAAATGCATAAAATGATTTTGTTGCATCTGTGTGTATTTTCCTGTATATATATTTATTATATATACTATTGACTATGTGCATTGTCATTTAGTCATGCATATATATATATTATAAAAATTCACTCAGTGAGGTCTGACTCCGCTCCGTTGATTATTTTTCAAGAGAGTCATCGTCTTCAGACCTCAGTAGCAGAGACCCACATGCCGGATTTCTTCCACCCCGGCTTCACTATGTAAACTGCTTATCTGAGTTTTATTTTATAATCTAGACACTGCAGTAGTTGTAAACAGTTGTAGAGTTTATGTATTATATTTGTGTGAGCTATGTATTTTAAAGATTTGAACTGGATTTGTATTAAAGGATTATTTATATATGAGATGAGATGAGTATTTAAATCCATTGATGTATATTTACCTTGTCTTACTTGTGATTTTATTTTCGTTGCAAATTATACTATTTATGTTATTATTATTATTATTTCATGTTTTATTTTATTTTAAGGCTTGCTACGAGTTCTGGATTTGAAAGAATTCCCATTCCCTAGCGTTGGTCATGGCCCTTATTTTGGGTCATGATAGCTACTGAGGTTTGAAGACGAAGACTGTCCTGAAAAATAATCAACGGAGGGGAGTCAGACCTCACTGAGTGAATTGTTATAATATATATACATGTATAGCTAAATGACAAATGCACACATTCAATAGTATATATAATAAATATATATACAAGGAAAATCACACAGATGCAGCAAAATCATATTTTATATATACTGAAAATAACATTCATTTATGAAGGATCAAATAGAACCCTAAATGATTGCAACCTCAAACAGTGTTAGACCACACTCTAGCCATACAGACTCACTTATTCCAAATAAATTCACTTGTTCCGTTTGGACAGTAGACTGGCCCCGAGAACTATGTCAATCGAGCTCCAGCAGTCTGACTGTCAGTGTGATTGGCTCTGAGACACTTGGTCAACCGAGCTCTAGTAATGACACTCTCAAATGACATCTCACATTATAAAAATCAATCCAATCAATATCCACAAATAGGTTAGTAATATAACCTAAAATCTATAGTTGTACCGGTACGTACTCGGTCCTAGTGCTGCCCACTAGGTAGCACGTTCTATTGATATCCTTCATTTATATATAAAACATACATTCATAAAATAAATGATGCATGCCATTAATTAAAAATAAGAACATAAACCATATATATACTAGAAATATACCAAAAATAAACCAGGTATATTTCGAGTTTATATACATCGAATAAATTCAATTTAATTATAAAATAAACTAGAAATATACTATAAATTTACTTAAAAACATTTTAAGTATAATTCAATAATAAAACATGCATTTAATTTAAAATATACCAAAATATGCCTAAAATATACCTAAGCAATTATTAAACCATTTATGCATATTTCATAAAATTTAAACATACATTTCTAAAACATGCAATCCTAATACAAGTATGTATAGAATAACAACTCATAGTTATTGCACTCCACGAGACGGGTCCGACGGGCCTGGTCCACTAGGTCTTGGTCTCAGTGCAACTAATCAAACAAACGACAATACGAAATTAGAATAATTCTAACAAAATTCTAGAGACTCGATATAAAACACTGAACATAGAATAGGAATAGGAATTAGATTGGATGTCACGTTTTACGAGAATTCTACCAAAAATTCGATAGAATCTCCCCTGTAAAACGGACATCTCTCTACTCAGAAAGTAGAGTCGATCCTGCAAAGAAACACACTTCAAAAATATACAGCCACACAACCCCTCAGTCGGACTTCTAAACTACAATTCTACCGATCGAGATTCACAATTCACGAGATAACATAAAACAAATTTAAAATGCCAAAAATACCAAAAATACTCTTATTATACCAAAATATAGCAATTTAGATATTTAAAACACTAAAAATAATTATTTAATCGATAAATACATAAAAATCCTAATTTTATTAAAATAGTATTAAAAATCCATAATTCTCGATAAATTCATAAATATTAACCGAAATTCATTTTATAATTCCAAAGTACATAATTAACCCTAAAACATATTAAAAATCGATAAAAACTCATTTATTTAGAAAAATAGTATATTATATATAATTTGAAAATAATTTACGAAAAATAGTTTTAATTAGTTAAAAATACTAAATAATTTGTAGAAATCATTTTTATACCTCAAATAACCTATTAAAACCAATTTAATTATATTTTTAGCCAATTTAGTACTAAATTACCAAAATACCCCCACTATATATAAATTCACTATAATCGTACAAAAATTCACTAAAAATAATATAATTACTCAAAAATTAATTTCTTAACATATAATTCAATAATATCAATAATTGTACTCAATTAACCAATTAATTTCAATAAAACACATAATTAACCTAATTTTCTAAAAAATCACATAAACTAATTAAATTCACAATAATTATACAAAAATCATAAAAATTACAAATAAATTTATAAAATGCATTTTAACACCTATAAACACCATAAATCACAATTTCATAATTTAATTAATTAATTTACAAAAATTAGAAAATATTAATAAAATAATAAAAAATTCACAAAAATCAAAATAATTCCCAAAAATTCCAAAAAAATTACAGCATGTAGATTGAGCTACTAGGATCATTCTTTATGAAGGAAGTTTGCTTGAATCATTGAAATCAAAGCTCAAAAAATTCAAGAACTCAAGTTGGCTGAAATTGAAAATTCAAAACCTAGGGAAATCTATACCAAATCAAGTGAAACCAAGCATAGAAATGCACTCACCGAAGTTCAAGGAAGAGATAGAGACTTGTCACGACCCAAAACAAGGCCGACGCTAGGGAACGGGAATTCTTTCGAATCCGAAACTCGTAGTAAGCCTAAAAATAAAATAAACTCGTACAATAATAATAATAACAACATAATTAAATAAAATAGTATGCAGCAGAATAAATCATAAATAAAATAGAATAATAATCCACCAATAATTTTAAATCGAACATCCATATCTCATAGATAAATAAAATTCTAGTACATGATCCAATTCAAAATTTTTAAAAAAAATACATAACTCACGCAAATATAATACATAAAACCCACAATTTATTTACAACTACTGCAGTGTCTAGATTATAAAAATAGAACTCAGGTGAGCAGTTTACATCAAGAAGTCGGGTAGAAGAAATCCGGCGTAAGGGCCTGCTACTGAGGTCTGAAGATGATGACTCTCCTGAAAAATAGTCAACGGAGGGGAGTCAGACCTCACTGAGTGAATTTCCATAATATATATACATGCATACTAAATGTCAATGCATAGTCAATAGTATATATATATAATAAGTATATATATACAAGCAAATACACACAGATGCAATAAAATCATTTTATATATTTTTACTGAAAATCACAGTTTATGAAAGATCAAATAGAACCCTAGAAAATCGCAACCTCAAAACAGTATTAGACAACACTCTAGCCATACAAGCTCACTTATTCCAAATAGATTCACTTGTTCCATTTGGACAGTAGACTGGCCTCGAGACACTAAGTCAATTGAGCTCCAGCAGTCTGACTGTCAGTGTGATTAGCCCCGAGACACTAGGTCAATCGAGCTCCAGCAGTCACACTTTCAAATCACATCACACCTCAAATAATCAAATCCAAATCAATATCCATAAATAGGTTAGTAATATAGCCTAAATGCTATCAGCGTACCGGTACGTACTCGGTCCTAGTGTTGCCCACTAGGTAGCACGTTCTATTGATATCCTTCATTTTAAATATAAAACATACATTCATAAAAATAAATGATGCATGAATTTAAATAAAATAACAACATAAACCATATATATAATAGAAATATACCAAAAGTAAACCAGGTATATTTCAAGTATATATACGTCAAATAAATCCAATTGAATTACAAAATAAACTAGAATATACCAAGAATATACCTAAAAGCATTTTAAGAATGGTTTATTAATAAAACATGCATATTGTTTGAAAATATACCAAAAAAATAAACAAAAAATAAACTTAAGTACTAACTAAATCATTATGCATATTTAATTAAAATAAAACACATATTTCTAAAACATGCACCCTAGAACATATATATATATATAATAGCAACTCAATATTTATTACGCTCCTCGAGATGGGTCCGGCAAGCCTGGTCCACTAGGCCTCGGTCTCGGTGTAACTAAACAAACAATAATAACTGACATCAGAATAAACCTAACAGAAAATCCTAGAAACTGTATCTAGAATATTAGGCATAAAATTAAAAATCAGAATTCGATCGGACATCACATTTTACAAGAATTCTACCAAAAATCCGGTAGAACCTCCCTTGTAAAATGGACATCTCTCTACTCAAAGAGTAGAGCCGGCCATGCAAAGAAACACACTTCGAAAAATAGGCACAGAACCACAATCACAACCCCTCGGTCGGATTCCAAACCACAATTTACCGACCGATGTCCACAATTCACAGAACAATTACAAACATACAAAAAGAATGCCCTCATAACATAAAAATACATTTTTATAAATAGAAATTACTTAATTGACCCTAAAACTGACTAAAAATCGATAAAAACTCATTTTATTAGAAAAATCGTATATTATATATATAATTGAAAATAATTTACAAAAAATAGTTTTAATTAGTTAAAAATACTAAATAATTTGTATAAATCATTTTTATACCCTAAATAACTATTAAAACCAATTAAATGACATTTTTAGCCAATTTAGTGTAAGATTACCAAAATACCCCTATATATATAAATTTACCTAAAATTAATCAAAAATTCACCAAAAATTATATAATTAATAAAAATTAATTTTCTCAACATAATTCTCAATAATACCAATAAATACACCCAATTAACCAATTTATTTCAATTTAACACATAACTAACCTAATTTTCCAAAATTACCTAAACTAAATAAATTCAAAATAAATACATAAAAATCACCAAAAATTACAAATAAATTTCTATAACTCATTTCAACAACTATAATTACCATAAAACACAATTTCATAATTTAATTAATTAATTTTCGAAAATTAGAAAATAATAATAAAATAATCAAAAATACCCAAAAATCAAAATAAATTCCAAAAAATTCTACAAAAATTCACAGATGAAGATTAAGCTACTAGGATCAACATTTGTTAAGGGATTTTTCATGAATCAATCAATTGAAGCTCAAAAAAAATCAAAAAGCTAAAATGGCCGAATTTGAAAAATTAATAAAAACCTTACGTGTAAATTTCCACGAAAATAAAAGTCCTGGGAAAATTTTACGTAAATGTCTTAAAATAATATAAAACAATTAAAATCAGCTTTAATTAAATAAAAAAATCATAAAATATCAATATTATATATAAGAATTATTAACATTGCATATCCCGATGCAGTATAAAAATATTTAAAAACACGGGATATTACAAGACTGGTGGCACTTCAAATGGTGGCCGGAATGGTTGTGATCGGAGTTAATGGCAACTTTCGATTTCTTTGAGAAACACCGGCCAAAACTCATCGGAAATGGGAGGAAAGGGCGACGAGATGGGCTAGATATGGAGGAGGAGGGCTGAGAGGCACACCAATGGCAAGAAATCGATGTTGCAGTCACCGGAAGTGGGTGGGGGACATCTGGCAGCTTGATGAAGGAGATAATGGCACAATCATAAATAACACAAACTTTTATTTTTGTAAGTATATATATATATATATAACTTTAATTTATATTATTATAATAATATATGAATATTTTATTCAAATTAATATACACCACACACATAATTAATAATATCTATATACATATACATATATATACACATTTTAATTATCAAAACTACATAATATAGTTTAATTTAACTAAAATAAACCCTAATTTAATTTAAATGCATGTATACATATATATTTTTATTCGACACTTAAAAATCATCATGGACTCATGCAACTTCACAAAACCGCTTAAATGATTACTATTTATTTATTTACGTTTTAATTTTCCTAAAAATAAAATTCCCTGGAAAATTTTACGTAAAAGACTTAAAAATAATTAAAATAATTAAAATGACTTTAATAAATGACACACTAATTAAATAATCATATATATATATTTATTTATTTATTTATTTATTTAAAATTATTTAAAAACTCGGGATATTACATTGCATGACTTAGGATTTTTCATTTTCATTATATGCTTTTAAAATTGATTTAAATTTTAATATGATTGGGTATAATTTTAGTTTTTTTTTAGTATATTTTGATGTATATGTTTGCATATTTTCTATATACATTTACAATATCTTTAGTATATTTAGGGTCTATTTTTTATATATGCATGCTAGGTAATTAGGTTTATTTTTAGTATATTTTAGTGTATATATACATGTTTTAAATGTTTATTTATTCATAATTATTTATTTAAATGATTAGTATATTTTAGATATATTCCTAAATATATGCATGTCATATTATTAATTTATACTTAGATTGTTTTTAAGTATATTCATGGTTCATTTTTGGTATATTTCATGTTTCATTTGACATATATATACCCGAAATATACATGGTTTATTTTAGGTATATTTCTAGTATATATGGTTTATTTACTATTATGAATGTCATTCTACACTATTTACTTGTAATATTCCGAGTTTTTAAATAATTTTAAACTACATCGGAATATGAAGTGTTAATAACTTATATATATATTTATGATTATTTAATTAGTTTGTCATTTATTAAAGTCATTTTTAATTATTTTAAGTCTTTTACATAAAATTTTCCCAAAAGTTTTATTTTTGGGGAAATTAAGACATAAATATATAAATATTAATTATTTTAGAAGGTTTTGTGAATTTGCATGAGTCCATGCATGATTTTTAAGTGTTGAATAAAAATATATACATATGAATGCATATATGCACATTTAAATAGAATTAAGGTTTTTTTAATTAAATTATATTATATTATATAGTTTTAATAATAATTAAATGTGTATATATATGTATATGTGTATATATATTATTATTTAAGTGTGTGGTGTATATTAATTTGGGTATAATATTTATATATTAAAATAATATAAAATATAGATATGTATATACATATATACATATAATATATATACCTAAATATAAAGTTCTCAATAATTACCAAACTGCCACTATCTTCATCTTCCCTACACCCAACGTCCTCCTTCCTCATTCCGGCCACCGTCACGCCTTTTTCTCACCCTCGGTGTGCCTCTTAGCCTTCCTCCTCCACCTCCAGCCCATCCCGCGCCCCTTAGCTTCCTTTTTCGATGTGGTTTGACCGGATTTTCCTTAAGAATCCAAAAGTTGCCATTAACGCCGATCACAACCATTCCGACCACCATTTGAAGTGCCACCAGTCTCTATCTCTTCCTTGACCTCCGGTGAGTGCATTTCTAAGCTTGGTTTCACTTGATTTGGTTTAGATTTCCCTAGGTTTTCAATTTTTAATTTCAGCCACTTTGAGTTCTTGAATTTTTTGAGCTTCGATTTCAATCATTCAAGCAAACTTCCTTCACAAAGATTGATTCTAGTAGCTCAATATACATGATGTAATTTTTGTGGAATTTTTGGGAATTATTTTGATTTTTGTGAATTTTTTATTATTTTATTAATATTTTTTAATTTTCATAAATTCATTAAATAAATTATGAAATTCTGATTTATTGTGTTTGTAGGTGTTAAAATGAATTTTATGAATTTATTTGTAATTTTTATGATTTTTATATAATTATTATCAATTTATTTAGTTTCTGTGATTTTTAGAAAATTAGGTTAATTATGTATTTTATTGAAATTAATTGGTTAATTGAGTATAATTATTGATATTATTGAATTATATGTTGAGAAATTAATTTTTGAGTAATTATATTATTTTTAGTGAATTTTTGAATAATTATAGTGAATTTATAAATAGTAGGGGTATTTTGGTAATTTGGCACTAAATTGGCTAAAAAAATTAATTAAATTGGCTTTAATAGTTATTTGAGGTATAAAAATGATTTCTACAAATTATTTAGTATTTTTAACTAATTAAAACTATTTTTCATAAATTATTTTCAAATTATATATAATATACTATTTTTCTTAATAAATGAGTTTTTATTAATTTTTAATATGTTTTAGGGTTAATTATGTAATTTGGAGTTTTAAAATGTATTTTGGTTAATATTTATAAATTTATGAAGAATTATGAATTTTTAATAATATTTTATCAAAATTAGGGTTTTATGTGTTTATCGGTAAAATAATTATTTTTAGCTTTTGAATTTCTAATTTGCTATATTTTGAGTATTAAAGGGTATTTTTGGCATTTTAAATGTGCTATGTGTTATTTCGTGAATTATGAACCTCGATTGGTGGAATTGTAATTGGAAGTCCGACCGAGGGGTTGTGTGGCAGTATATTTTTGAAGTGTATTTCTTTGCAGGACCGGCTCTACTCTTTCAGTAGAGAGATGTCCGTTTTATAAGGGAGGTTCTGCTGGATTTTTGGTAGAATTCTCGTAAAACGTGATGTCCAGTCGAATTCCTATTCTCATTCTGTGTTCAGTATTTCTAGATCGAGTCTCTAGGGATTTCGATAGATTTATTCTAATTATGTATTGTCATTTGTTTGTTTAGTTGCACCGAGACCGAGGCCTAGTGGACCAGGCCCGTCGGACCCATCTCGAGGAGTGCAATAACAGTGAGTTTTTATTCTATATATACTTGTATTAGGATTACATGTTTTAGAAATGTATGATTTATTTTATAAATTATGCATAAATGGGTTAATTATTGCTTAGGTTTATTTTTGGTATATTTTAAATTATATGCATGTTTTATTAATGAATTATTCTTAAAATGTTTTTAAGTATATTTATAGTTTATTTTATAATTAAATTGAATTTATTCGACGTATATATACTCAAAATATACCTGTTTTATTTTTGGTATATTTCTAGCATATATATGGTTTATGTTGCCATTTTAATTAAAGTCACGCATCATTTATTTCATGAATGTATGAATTTATTTTTAAATAAAAGATATCAATAGAACGTGTTATCTAGTGGGCAGCACTAGGACCGAGTATGTACCGGTACGATGATAGAATTTAGGTTATATTACTAACCTATTTATGGATATTGATCGGATTGATTTATTTGATGTGAGATGTGATTTGAGAGTGTGATTGCTGGAGCTCGGTTGACCAAGTGTCTCGGGGCCAATCACACTGACAGTTAGACTGTTGGAGCTCAGTTGACTTAGTGTCTTGGGGCCAGTATACTGTCCAAATGGAATAAGTGAATTTATTTGGAATAAGTGAGCCTGTATGGCTAGAGTGTTGTCTAACACTGTTTGAGGTTACGATCATTTAGGGTTCTATTTGATCCTTCATAAATGGATATTATGTTCAGTATATATATAATATGATTTTGCTACATATGTGTGTTTGCCTGTATATATATTTATTATATACACTGTTGAATGTGTGCATTGTAATTTAGCTATGCATGTATATATATTATAACAATTCACTCAGTGAGGTCTGACTCCCCACCATTGACTATTTTTCAGGAGAGTCTTCGTCTTCAGACCTCAGTAGCAGACCTTTATGCTGGATTTCTTCCGCCCCGGCTTTGCTATGTAAATTGCTCACTTGATTTTATTTTATAATCTAGACACTGCAGTAGTTGTAGTTAGTTATGAGATTTATGCATTATATATGTTTGAGATTTGTATTTTAAAGAATTAAAACAAGGATTTGTATTAAAAGATATTATATATATATGAGTTGCTTTATTATCACTTATGAGATTTTAATTTCCCTTGCAAGATATTTTATTTATTTTTATTATTATGGCATGCTTTTATTTTATTTTAAGGCATGCTACGGGTTCCGGATTCGAAAGAATTCCCGTTCCCTAGCGCCGGTCATGGCCCCCTGTTTTGGGTCATGACATTACTTTTCGAATGGATGATTTATTTTAAATGAAGGATATCAATAAAGCGTGCTATCTAGTGGGCATCACTTATAATATCCTGAGATTTTATATATTTTTAAACTACATCGGGATATGCAGTGTTAATAATTTTAATATATATATATTTGATTATTTAAGTAGTTTTTTACTTATTAAAATTATTTTTAATTATTTAAAGTTTCTTATGTAAAATTTTCCCGAGATTTTTATTTTTTAGGGAAATTAAAACTTAAATAAATAATTATTAATTATTTTGGATGGTTTTATGAATTTGCATGAGTCCATGCACGATTTTAAATTGTCGTATTAATATACGTACATATACATGTATATATACACATTTAAATAATTCGGGTTTATTTTTAATTAAATTTATATTATATAGTTTAATAATAATGTGTTATATATATATATGTATGTATGTATGTATGTATGTATGTAAATATTATTATTTTAATATGTGGTGTATAAATATTTTGGAATTTTATGTAAATTATGTGTATTCCCAGAAAAGTGGATCACCAATTATGAGAAGTTGCATGAGACAGTGGAGCCAATTCAAGGTATAGACCCTGTGCATATCAAAAGATCTGATGGATCAGTTGATATAATCTTTAGGAGAAAATAAAAGACTCCTACAGTTTTTAATACATAGTTCATGATCAATCCTTAGGATCCAGAAGATAACATCCCTGTAGCCTCTTTTGATAATTCTGAAAGACCAGTCTATGCTTTTAAGCGTGATGGTCATTGTTATTTTGACTATTGTGATTGTGATGATTGTTATGTTGCATCCTACTTTGATGATGATGAGAAGAAAAAGAAAAAGAAGAAATCTCCAGGAAAATATAGTGAAAAGGAATTCAGAAGAAGCTATGAAGATGGAGATTCAAGCATCTGCACTCTGGGACAACCTTCAGGAAAAGATGATTATCTTGTATCATATTCTCCTCCTGCTTGGTACAAACCACAAACTACTCAAAATATTCCTCCTGAACCTTGCAAGCCTCAAATACCTCCTTCCCAGCCGAAACCTAAGGCAGCTCCTCTCCCATGTTACAAAAAAGCTTTGAAATGGGTAAGAAAAGAAAACTCAGCCGAGATTCAAAAGCCAAAGTATTTACCCCAAATCTGTATGTTCCAACCCACAGACTTTCCTCCTTTAACCAAAGAAACAAAAAACCAAATTACCATGCAACCTTTTATCCTAGAATCAAACATTGTTGATGCAGATGGCAGACCTAGACAAACAACTCCAGCTGAAGCAGTAGTCAATTGGTAGACACATAATGCTTGTGCTCAAAATCAAAACTGAAGCTTATTGAAGAAAAGATTGATGGAGTTACTGAACATATGTGTCACGACCCAAAACAGGGGCCATGACCGGCGCTAGGGAACGGGAATTCTTTCGAATTCGGAACCCGTAGCAAGCCTAAAAATAAAATAAATCATGCCATAATAACAGTAACAATATAATATGCAGCGGAAATAAAAATCATAATATCATAATATTATCCACATCAACTGGATTTAAATCAAAATCTCATCACATATATAATAATCCTTTTAATACAAATCCAGTTTCAATATAATACATTTCTTTAAAATAAAATACATGAAATCCAACACTTTAATTCACAACTACTGCAGTGTCTAGATAAAATAAATAAGACTCAAGTAGATAATTTACACAAAGAAGCCGGGCCGGAAGAAATCCGGCGTATCGACCTGCTACTGAGGTCTGAAGAAGTTGACTCTCCTGAAAAATAGTCAACGGAGGGGAGTCAGACCTCACTGAGTGAATTACTATAATATATATACATATACACTAAGTGATAATGCATATAGTCAACAGTATATATAATATGTATATATACAGGCAATTACACACAGATGCAATAAAATCATTTTTATATATTTTATCTAAAAATCATCTTTATGAAGGATCACATAGAACCCTAGAATAACGCAACCTTAGAAAATAGTGTTAAACAACACTCTAGCCACACAGGCTCACTTATTCCAAGTATATCCACTTAATCCATTTAGACAGTAGACTGGCCCCGAGACACTAAGTCAACCGAGCTCCAGTAGTCTAACTGCCAGTGTGATTGGCCCCGAGACACTTGGTCAACCGAGCTCCAGCAATCACACCTCCAAACCATATCTCACACATATCAATAATCATAATCAATCAATATCCACAAATAAGTTAGTAATATAGCCTAAAGCTATAGGCGTACCGGTACGTACTCGGTCCTAGTGCTGCCCACTAGGTAGCACGTTCTATCGATATCCTTCATTAATAATATAAATCATTCATTCACAATAAATGATGCATGAATTTAAATGAAATAGCAATATAAACCATATATATATACCGAAAATATACCAAAAGTAAACCAGGTATATTTCGAGTATATATATATCAAATACATTCAATCAAATTATAAATTAAGCTGGAAATATATTTAAAAACATTTTAAATATATTTTATTCACAAAATATGCATATAATTTAGTATATACCAAAAATAAACCAAAAATATATTTAATGTAAACTTAAGAAATAATCAAATTATTTATACATCTTTAATCAACATAAAACATGCATTTCTAAATCATGCATCCTAAGCATATATATATAGTATAGTAACTCACCTAATGCGCTCCACGAGATGGGTCCGACGGGCCTGGTCCACTAGCCCTCGGCCTCGGCGCAACTAAACAAGCAATAAATAATCGACATCAGAATAAACCTAACAGAAATCGTAGAATTCAATCTAGAGTATTAAACACAGAATCGGAAATTAGGGTTTGACTGGATATCACGTTTTACGAGAATTCTATCGAAAATTCGGCAGAACCTCCCCTGTAAAACGGACATCTCTCTACTCAAAAGAGTAGAGCCGACCCTGCAAGGAAATACACTTCGAAAAATAGGCTCAACACAATCAAAATCCCACGGTCGGACTCCAAACTACAGTCCACCGACCGGGGTCCACAAACACAGAACATATTCCAAGTATACCAAAAATATCCTTAAAACCTAGAAATACGTCTCATAGGTAAAAATTACATAATTAACCTTAAAACACTGTAAAAACCGATTAAAACTCATTTTATTAGAAAAACCGTATATTATATATATAATTGAAAATAATTCACGAAAAATAGTTTTAATTAGTTAAAAATACCAAATATTTTGTAGAAATCATTTTTATACCTTAAATAACTAATAAAACCAATTAAATTACATTTTTAGACAATTTAGGGTAAAATTACCAAAATACCCCTATATATATAAATATACTTAAATTACTTCAAAAATTCACCAAAATTCATAAAATTATCCAAAATTAATTTTCTCAACATATTTATCAATAATATTAATAATTAAACTCAATTAACCAATTAAATTCAATTTAAAACACAATTAACCCTAATTTCTCAAAATTCCATAAACTTCAATAATTCAAAATAAATACTTAGAAATTCATAAAAATTCCAAATAAATTCCTATAATTCATTTTAACACCTAATTCAACCATAAACTCCAATTTCATAATTTAAATAATTAATTTCCGAAAATTAGAAAATAATATTAAAATATTCAAAAATACCCAAAAATCCAAACAATCTCCAAAAATTCTACAAAAATTCATACATGTAGATTGAGCTACTAGGAACAACATTTGTGAAGGGATTTTTCATGAATCATCCAATTCGAAGCTCAAAAAAATAAAAAACCATAATAGGCCGAAATTGACAAAATCGAAACCTAAGCAATTCTAGACCATTTTAGCTCAAACCAAAGCTAGAATCACACTCACCGGAGCTCAAGGAGAAGAAAGAGATCGGCGGTGTCGAAAAACGGTGGCCGGAATCGGCATGATCGACGGTGGATCGATTTTCGACTTCTCCGGCCAAAATCGACTTCCAGGCGCCGGAAACGGCTACCTCAGGCGGCGAAAATGGTTGGGGAAGACGGTGGCACACCGGACGGCACACCCACGGTGAAGAAACGGCATGACAGGCGTCCGGACGGCGAGGAGAAGGATCGGGAGGAAGAAGGAGATTCGAGGGGCAAAATGGTAATTTTCCAATTCTTTTGATTTTTGACAAATATTAATGTATATATGTATATATATATACTTTACACTATATAATAAAATAATATTAAATTACACACATCAAATATACACCACACACATAAAATTTAATATTTTAACAATTTATACTAAATAAAATTAACTAAATAACAATAAAACAAATAAATACTTAATAAAATATTAGGATAATAATAAACCCTAATTAAATAAATATACACACACAGACTTTATTTAATAATTTAAAAATATGTATGAATTCATGCAAGTCCGTAAATACATTTAAAATAATTAATAATACATTGTTTACGAGAAAATTTCCCCGAAAATGCAAGTCCCGGGAAAATTTTACGTAAAACACTGAAAATAATACACAATAATTAAAATAGGTTTTAAATACATATTAACTCGTAAAAATATCATATAAAATACAGAAATTATTAACACTGCATATCCCGGTACAGTGTAAAAATATTTTAAAAACACGGGATATTACATTCTTCCCCCCTTACAAGAATTCGTCCCCGAATTCCAGAAAACAAGATCAAGAAGGAAAGAGATACGGGTAAGAAGCTCGCATCTCAGCTTCAGTCTCCCACGTATGCTCTTCAACTCTGTCGCTACGCCACAGAACCTTGACCATCGGAATCTGCTTCGATCGCAACTGTCGAACTTGAAAATCAATGATCGCCACAGGTTCTTCCACAAACGTCAAATCTTCACTCATTTCCACACTGTCAGGCTGCAACACGTGTGAAGGGTCTGAGATATACTTCCTCAACATCGAGATATGAAATACTGGATGCACCTGTGACATACCCGGAGGCAAATCCAACCGATATGCAACAGTGCCAACTCTCTCTAGAATCTCAAACGGTCCAGTGTATCTCGGTGCTAACTTACCCTTCCTACCAAATCTCATCACACCCTTCATCGGAGATACTTTCAGAAAAACGAAATCTCCTACCTGAAACTCCATATCTCTGCGCCTAGGATCCGCATAACTCTTCTGTCTGCTAACTGCGGTCTCTAATATGCGCTTGATCACGGCGACTTTCTCTGCAGCATCCTGAACCATCTCTGGTCCAGTCAAAGCTCTCTCACCAATCTCATCCCAACTCAATGGGGATCTACACTTCCTTCCATACAACGCCTCGTACGGTGCCATACCAATACTGCTATAGTAGCATTATTATATGCAAACTCAACAAGCGACAAATGATCATCCCAGCTACCTCCCAAATCCAAGACACACATCCTCAACATATCTTCCAGTGTCTGGATCGTCCTCTCAGACTGACCATCTGTCTGAGGATGAAAAGCAGTACTGAAATCCAACCTAGTGCCCATCGCTTCCTGCAACTTCTGCCAAAAACGAGAAGTAAACATTGAACCTCTATCTGACACAATGGACACAGGTACTCCATGAAGGCACACAATATGCTTCACATACAACTTCGCCAATCTAGCAACTGAATATGTGGCTTTCACAAGC
Organism: Mallotus nudiflorus; assembly: GCA_947683625.1. Taxonomy (NCBI): domain Eukaryota; kingdom Viridiplantae; phylum Streptophyta; class Magnoliopsida; order Malpighiales; family Euphorbiaceae; genus Mallotus; species Mallotus nudiflorus. The sequence goes on from CANTUR010001519.1 coordinate 130,476, forward strand.
AAGAAATGTGCAGACTTCGTCAACCTGTCTACAATCACCCAGATGGAATCGTATCCATCCTTCGAACGAGGTAAACCGACCACAAAATCCATAGCTATCCTTTCCCACTTCCACTCGGGAATAGGAAGAGGCTGAAGCTTCCCAGAAGGCTTCTGATGTTCGGCTTTCACTTGCTGACACGTCAAGCACTTAGCAACATAATCAGCAACATCCTTCTTCAATCCATCCCACCATTATAGATCTCTGATACTGTGGTACATCTTAGTAACACCTGGATGTACGCTGTAGGCTGTAGAATGTGCTTCCTCTAAAATCTCCTCTCTCAAATCATCCACGTCAGGAACACACAATCTACCACTGATCCACAACACACCATCATTATCAAGTGTGAAATCAGTGAACTTCCCTGCTCTGACATTCTCTGCAAGCTCTTCTAGAATAGGATCTCGGCTCTGAGCTGCTTTAATCCTATCCCTCAGTACAGATCGTTCTTTAAACTGAGCTAACAGTCCACCTGATCTACTGATCTTCATCATCAGACCTTGATCCACCAACAAATGCAACTCCTGGATCAATGGTCTCCTCTCAACACCGATGTGAGCAAGACTACCTGAGGACTTCCTACTCAAGGCATCTGCTACCACATTAGCTTTACCCGGATGGTAAAGAATCTCGCAATCATAATCCTTCAACAGTTCCAACCATCTTCTTTGCCTCAAATTCAAATCTCTCTGTTGGAAAATGTACTTAAGGCTCTTGTGATCAGTAAATATCTCACAAGTCACCCTGTACAAATAATGTCTCCAGATCTTCAAAGCAAAGATCACTGTAGCCATCTCAAGATCATATGTAGGATAGTTCTGCTCATGCTTCTTCAACTGCCTCGAAGCATAGGCTATCACCCTTCCATTCTGCATCAACACACAACCAAGACCAATTCTAGAGGCATCACAGTAAACTGTGAACTTATCCACACTATTAGGCAAAGCTAATACTGGCGCTGTGGTCAACTTCTCCTTCAACAACTGAAAACTATTCTCACAAGCTTCTGACCACTCGAATCTAACATTCTTCTGAGTCAAGCGAGTCATAGGGGCTGCTATCCTGGAAAAATCCTACACAAACCGCCTATAATACCCGGCTAAACCCAGAAAACTTCGAATCTCCATAACAGAAGTAGGTCTAGGCCACTCAGATACTGCCTCAACCTTCTGTGGATCAACCTGAATACCTTCTTTAGACACCACGTGTCCAAGAAAAGAAACACTCTCCATCCAGAAATCACACTTCGAGAATTTAGCATAAAGCTGATGATCTCTCAGTGTCTGTAGTACAATCCTTAAGTGATATACATGCTCTTCCATACTCCTCGAATATACCAGTATATCATCAATGAAGACTACTACAAACTGATCCATATACGGTCTGAATACTCTGTTCATTAGGTCCATAAAAGCTGCTGGTGCATTAGTCAAACCAAAAGACATCACCAGAAACTCATAATGGCCATATCGAGTGCGGAACGCTGTCTTAGGAACATTGGCCTCACTAATCCGCAACTGATGATAACCCGACCTCAAGTCAACCTTAGAAAAGAACTGTGCACCCTGTAGTTGATTAAATAAATCATCTATCCTCGGGAGAGGATACTTGTTCTTCACCGTCACCTTATTCAACTCTCTGTAGTTAATGCACAGTCTCAGGGTACCATCCTTCTTCTTCACAAACAGGACTGGTGCACCCCAAGGAGAAACACTAGGTCTGATAAAACCTTTATCCAACAACTCTTGCAATTGCTCCTTCAACTCTCTCAACTCTGCAGGAGCCATACGATAGGGTGGCATAGATATAGGAGTAGTACCTGGAACCACATCTATATAGAACTCAATCTCTCTATGAGGTGGTAAACCTGGTAACTCCTCGGGAAAAACATCAGGAAACTCACAAGCAACCGAAACATCTGTGAGTGACAACTTCTCCACTGACGTATCCCTAACCAATGCCAAAAACCCCTGACAACCTTTCCTCAACAACTTCCTAGCTGTAATAGCAGAAATAAGATTCTGAGGTGCTGAACTCCTATCACCAACAAACTTAAACTCTATTTCATCAGGAATTCTAAAAGTCACCTCCTTATTCCTGCAATCTACCACGGTATAGTGCTGAGATACCCAATCCATTCCTAAAATAATATCAAACTCCATCACATCCAACAAAATCAAATCAGCGGGTAATTCTCTATCTCCCATGAGAACTGGAGAACCAGAAAGAACAATATCGGCGTCCAAAGAATCACTCAGAGGAGTGGCAACAGACAAAGGAAAAGCCATCCTCGAAGCTTGCCAACAAGGTTTAGAAGCAAAAACAGGAGAAACAAACGAATGTGTGGCACCCGGATCAACAAAACTCAAGCATCCAGGTAACAAAGAGAAACAATACCTGCCACGACTGCATTAGATGCTTGAGCATCCTGCTGAGTCAGATGAAAAACTCTGGCCTGACCTCGACCTCCCTGCTGACTGGTAGAAGCCTGGCCAACACCTCTAGCACCTCCTCTAGTACCTCTACCACGACTCTACTGTGGAACAAACTGAGTGGAACTCTGATGCTGGGCTGGTGGTAACTGAAATGGCACGGGTGCTACACTAGCAATCGACTGCTGTGGGAATCGCGGAATCTGCTGTTGCTGATACCCGGAATAAGGCCATGATCTGGCAAAATGCCCTGTCTACCCGCATCTGAAGCATGTCAGCGGTGTCAGATAACACGGTCCCTGATGGACTCTACCACAAGTCTGACAAACACTGGCCGCTGATCCAAAACTACGACCACTGCTACTGCTCGAAGCACCTGACCCAAATCTGAATGATCTACGCTGACCTCCACGGCCATGTCTACTACTCCGATGCACTCGCTGCTGCTGTCTCTGACTCTGCTGAGTCGAACCTCGCTGCTGACTACTCGACCCAACATGAAAACTCGAATATGGAGTAGCCTGCAATCCACTCGACTGAACTCCCAATTGGTAATAATCAGGCATCGCTCCCTGCCTAACTAATCTCAGCTCGATCTCCTTAGCTAACTCGATCACAGACTCCAGAGTAAGACCTGCTGTAGGCATACCAGCAAAAGCTGAACCCAAACCAGTAACATACATAGTAATAGTAAAATACTGATCTCGCATCAGATCCTTAGCATATCTACCCAATCGAAGAAACTCTCAGGTATACTCCTCTACAGATCGATCTCCATGAGAAATACTAGTCAGACGGAGACGATAGCTTAAACGAAGAGGCTCTGGACAAAATCTCCTCATGAACCGCTCTCGAAACTGAGCCCATGTCATCGTCATCATGTAGGGCTGGATCATCTGAATGAACCAATCTAGAGCTGGTCCCTCGACAGACAACTCGACGATCATGATCCGCTGGTACTCGGTATGAGCAGTCCGAGTCCTAGTCTCAATCGCATGCAGAAAATCTAAAGGATCAGAAGTACCATCAAACGCAATCCTGCCAACTCGAGCATAGAACAAAGCTGCCTCAGGGTCAGACATACCCTGCTGATAGGCAGGCTGAACAGGCTGAACAACTGGAGGAACAGGAACATCAAACTCAGGCTCAACAGGCTCCTCGTCCTATAACTCTCTCTGCCTACGGTGACCTGCCGCTCCTCGAGGTCTACCTCTGCCACGACCTCTACGCCTAACTGGCTGCTCAGGAGGTAAAACCTCATCCTGAAAAGACTCATCATCCTCGGCCTCAACGACCGGTGGAGCGACACGCGCTCGCCTCCTCATTAAAGAAAAGACAAACGGAAAGATTCAGACAAAACAGACAACGGAGGAATAACGCTGAAAACTACAGCAAGGAATACTCATCAAGACATACTCGAACCTAATACACTGTAGTAGTCCAACAGAAAACACAATTTTAAAACTAGGGCCACAACTCACATAACTAAGCCCTGACACAGAACTCCGCTCTGATACCAACTTTGTCACGACCCAAAACAGGGGCCATGACCGGCGCTAGGGAACGGGAATTCTTTCGAATCCGGAACCCGTAGCAAGCCTAAAAATAAAATAAATCATGCCATAATAACAGTAACAGTATAATATGCATTGGAAATAAAAATCATAATATCATAATATTATCCACATCAACTAGATTTAAATCAAAATCTCATCACATATATAATAATCCTTTTAATACAAATCCAGTTTCAATATAATACATTTCTTTAAAATAAAATACATGAAATCCAACACTTTAATTCACAACTACTGCAGTGTCTAGATAAAATAAATAAGACTCAAGTAGATAATTTACACAAAGAAGCCAGGCCGGAAGAAATCCGGCGTATCGACCTGCTACTGAGGTCTGAAGAAGTTGACTCTCCTGAAAAATAGTCAACGGAGGGGAGTCAGACCTCACTGAGTGAATTACTATAATATATATACATACACACTAAGTGATAATGCATACAGTCAACAGTATATATAATATGTATATATACAGGAAATTACACACAGATGCAATAAAATCATTTTTATATATTTTATCTGAAAATCATCTTTGTGAAGGATCACATAGAACCCTAGAATATCGCAACCTCAGAAAATAGTGTTAAACAACACTCTAGCCACACAGGCTCACTTATTCCAAGTATATCCACTTAATCCATTTAGACAGTAGACTGGCCCCGAGACACTAAGTCAACCGAGCTCCAGCAGTCTAACTGCCAGTGTGATTGGCCCCGAGACACTTGGTCAACTGAGCTCCAGCAATCACACCTCCAAACCATATCTCACACATATCAATAATCATAATCAATCAATATCCATAAATAAGTTAGTAATATAGCCTAAAGCTATAGGCGTACCGGTACGTACTCGGTCCTAGTGCTGCCCACTAGGTAGCACGTTCAATCGATATCCTTCATTAATAATATAAATCATTCATTCACAATAAATGATGCATGAATTTAAATGAAATAGCAATATAAACCATATATATATACCGAAAATATACCAAAAGTAAACCAGGTATATTTCGAGTATATATATATCAAATACATTCAATCAAATTATAAATTAAGCTGGAAATATATTTAAAAACATTTTAAATATATTTTATTCACAAAATATGCATATAATTTAGTATATACCAAAAATAAACCAAAAATATACTTAATGTAAACTTAAGAAATAATCAAATTATTTATGCATCTTTAATTAACATAAAACATGCATTTCTAAATCATGCATCCTAAGCATATATATATAGTATAGTAACTCACCTAATGCGCTCCACGAGACGGGTCCGACAGGCCTGGTCCACTAGCCCTCGTTCTCGGCGTAACTAAACAAGCAATAAATAATTGACATCAGAATAAACCTAACAGAAATCCTAGAATTCAATCTAGAGTATTAAACATAGAATCAGAAATTAGGGTTCGACTGGATATCACGTTTTACGAGAATTTTACCAAAAATTCGGCAGAACCTCCCCTGTAAAACGGACATCTCTCTACTCAAAAGAGTAGAGCCGACCCTGCAAGGAAATACACTTCGAAAAATAGGCTCAACACAATCAAAATCCCACGGTCAGACTCCAAACTACAGTCCACCGACCAGGGTCCACAAACACAGAACATATTCCAAGTATACCAAAAATATCCTTAAAACCTAGAAATACGTCTCATAGGTAAAAATTACATAATTAACCTTAAAACACTGTAAAAACCGATTAAAACTCATTTTATTAGAAAAACCGTATATTATATATATAATTGAAAATAATTCACGAAAAATAGTTTTAATTAGTTAAAAATACCAAATATTTTGTAGAAATCATTTTTATACCTTAAATAACTAATAAAACCAATTAAATTACATTTTTAGACAATTTAGGGTAAAATTACCAAAATACCCCTATATATATAAATATACTTAAATTACTTCAAAAATTCACCAAAATTCATAAAATTATCCAAAATTAATTTTCTCAACATATTTATCAATAATATTAATAATTAAACTCAATTAACCAATTAAATTCAATTTAAAACACAATTAACCCTAATTTCTCAAAATTCCATAAACTTCAATAATTCAAAATAAATACTTAGAAATTCATAAAAATTCCAAATAAATTCCTATAATTCATTTTAACACCTAATTCAACCATAAACTCCAATTTCATAATTTAAATAATTAATTTCCGAAAATTAGAAAATAATATTAAAATATTCAAAAATACCCAAAAATCCAAACAATCTCCAAAAATTCTACAAAAATTCATACATGTAGATTGAGCTACTAGGAACAACATTTGTGAAGGGATTTTTCATGAATCATCCAATTCAAAGCTCAAAAAAATAAAAAACCATAATAGGCCGAAATTGACAAAATCGAAACCTAAGCAATTCTAGACCATTTTAGCTCAAACCAAAGCTAGAATCACACTCACCGGAGCTCAAGGAGAAGAAAGAGATCGGCGGTGTCGAAAACGGTGGCCGGAATCGACATGATCGACGGTGGATCGATTTTCGGCTTCTCCGGCCAAAATCGACTTCCAGGCGCCAGAAACGGCTACCTCAGGCGGCGAAAATGGTTGGGGAAGACGGTGGCACACCGGACGGCACACCCACGGTGAAGAAACGGCATGACAGGCGTCCGGACGGCGAGGAGAAGGATCGGGAGGAAGAAGGAGATTCGAGGGGCAAAATGGTAATTTTCCAATTCTTTTGATTTTTGACAAATATTAATGTATATATGTATATATATATATACTTTACACTATATAATAAAATAATATTAAATTACACACATCAAATATACACCACACACATAAAATTTAATATTTTAACAATTTATACTAAATAAAATTAACTAAATAACAATAAAACAAATAAATACTTAATAAAATATTAGGACAATAATAAACCCTAATTAAATAAATATACACACACAGACTTTATTTAATAATTTAAAAATATGTATGAGTTCATGCAAGTCCGTAAATACATTTAAAATAATTAATAATACATTGTTTACGTGAAAATTTCCCCGAAAATGCAAGTCCCGGGAAAATTTTACGTAAAACACTGAAAATAATACACAGTAATTAAAATAGGTTTTAAATACATATTAACTCGTAAAAATATCATATAAAATATAGAAATTATTAACACTGCATATCCCGGTACAGTGTAAAAATATTTTAAAAACACGGGATATTACAGTCTTCCCCCCTTACAAGAATTCGTCCCCGAATTCCAGAAAACAAGATCAAGAAGGAAAGAGATACGGGTAAGAAGCTCGCATCTCAGCTTCAGTCTCCCACGTATGCTCTTCAACTCTGTCGCTACGCCACAGAACCTTGACCATCGGAATCTGCTTCGATCGCAACTGTCGAACTTGAAAATCAATGATCGCCACAGGTTCTTCCACAAACGTCAAATCTTCACTCACTTCCACACTGTCAGGCTGCAACACGTGTGAAGGGTCTGAGATATACTTCCTCAACATCGAGATATGAAATACTGGATGCACCTGTGACATACCCGGAGGCAAATCCAACCGATATGCAACAGTGCCAACTCTCTCTAGAATTTCAAACGGTCCAATGTATCTCGGTGCTAACTTACCCTTCCTACCAAATCTCATCACACCCTTCATCGGAGATACTTTCAGAAAAACGAAATCTCCTACCTGAAACTCCACATCTCTGCGCCTAGGATCCGCATAACTCTTCTGTCTACTAACTGCGGTCTCTAATCTGCGCTTGATCACGGCGACTTTCTCTGCAGCATCCTGAACCATCTCTGGTCCAGTCAAAGCTCTCTCACCAATCTCATCCCAACTCAACGGGGATCTACACTTCCTTCCGTACAACGCCTCGTACGGTGCCATACCAATACTGCTATGGTAGCGTTATTATATGCAAACTCAACAAGCGACAAATGATCATCCCAGCTACCTCCCAAATCCAAGACACACATCCTCAACATATCTTCCAGTGTCTGGATCGTCCTCTCAGACTGACCATCTGTCTGAGGATGAAAAGCAGTACTGAAATCCAACCTAGTGCCCATCGCTTCCTGCAACTTCTGCCAAAAACGAGAAGTAAACACCGAACCTCTATCTGACACAATGGACACAGGTACTCCATGAAGGCACACAATATGCTTCACATACAACTTCGCCAATCTAGCAACTGAATATGTGGCTTTCACAGGCAAGAAATGTGCAGACTTCGTCAACCTGTCTACAATCACCCAGATGGAATCGTATCCATCCTTTCGAACGAGGTAAACCGACCACAAAATCCATAGCTATCCTTTCCCACTTCCACTCGGGAATAGGAAGAGGCTGAAGCTTCCCAGAAGGCTTCTGATGTTCGGCTTTCACTTACTGACACGTCAAGCACTTAGCAACATAATCAGCAACATCCTTCTTCAATCCATCCCACCATTATAGATCTCTGATACTGTGGTACATCTTAGTAACACCTGGATGTACGCTGTAGGCTGTAGAATGTGCTTCCTCTAAAATCTCCTCTCTCAAATCATCCACGTCAGGAACACACAATCTACCACTGATCCACAACACACCATCATTATCAAGTGTGAAATCAGTGAACTTCCCTGCTCTGACATTCTCTGCAAGCTCTTCTAGAATAGGATCTCGGCTCTGAGCTGCTTTAATCCTATCCCTCAGTACAGATCGTTCTTTAAACTGAGCTAACAGTCCACCTGATCTACTGATCTTCATCATCAGACCTTGATCCACCAACAAATGCAACTCCTGGATCAATGGTCTCCTCTCAACACCGATGTGAGCAAGACTACCTGAGGACTTCCTACTCAAGGCATCTGCTACCACATTAGCTTTACCCGGATGGTAAAGAATCTCGCAATCATAATCCTTCAACAGTTCCAACCATCTTCTTTGCCTCAAATTCAAATCTCTCTGTTGGAAAATGTACTTAAGGCTCTTGTGATCAGTAAATATCTCACAAGTCACCCTGTACAAATAATGTCTCCAGATCTTCAAAGCAAAGATCACTGCAGCCATCTCAAGATCATATGTAGGATAGTTCTGCTCATGCTTCTTCAACTGCCTCGAAGCATAGGCTATCACCCTTCCATTCTGCATCAACACACAACCAAGACCAATTCTAGAGGCATCACAGTAAACTGTGAACTTATCCACACTATTAGGCAAAGCTAATACTGGCGCTGTGGTCAACTTCTCCTTCAACAACTGAAAACTATTCTCACAAGCTTCTGACCACTCGAATCTAACATTCTTCTGAGTCAAGCGAGTCATAGGGGCTGCTATCCTGGAAAAATCCTGCACAAACCGCCTATAATACCCGGCTAAACCCATAAAACTTCGAATCTCCATAACAGAAGTAGGTCTAGGCCACTCAGATACTGCCTCAACCTTCTGTGGATCAACCTGAATACCTTCTTTAGACACCACGTGTCCAAGAAAAGAAACACTCTCCATCCAGAAATCACACTTCGAGAATTTAGCATAAAGCTGATGATCTCTCAGTGTCTGTAGTACAATCCTTAAGTGATATACATGCTCTTCCATACTCCTCGAATATACCAGTATATCATCAATGAAGACTACTACAAACTGATCCACATACGGTCTGAATACTCTGTTCATTAGGTCCATAAAAGCTGTTGGTGCATTAGTCAAACCAAAAGACATCACCAGAAACTCATAATGGCCATATCGAGTGCGGAACGCTGTCTTAGGAACATTGGCCTCACTAATCCGCAACTGATGATAACCCGACCTCAAGTCAACCTTAGAAAAGAACTGTGCACCCTGTAGTTGATTAAATAAATCATCTATCCTCGGGAGAGGATACTTGTTCTTCACCGTCACCTTATTCAACTCTCTGTAGTTAATGCACAGTCTCAGGGTACCATCCTTCTTCTTCACAAACAGGACTGGTGCACCCCAAGGAGAAACACTAGGTCTGATAAAACCTTTATCCAACAACTCTTGCAACTGCTCCTTCAACTCTCTCAACTCTACAGGAGCCATACGATAGGGTGGCATAGATATAGGAGTAGTACCTGGAACCACATCTATATAGAACTCAATCTCTCTATGAGGTGGTAAACCTGGTAACTCCTTGGGAAAAACATCAGGAAACTCACAAGCAACCGGAACATCTGTGAGTGACAACTTCTCCACTGACGTATCCCTAACCAATGCCAAAAACCCCTGACAACCTTTCCTCAACAACTTCCTAGCTGTAATAGCAGAAATAAGATTCTGAGGTGCTGAACTCCTATCACCAACAAACTTAAACTCTACTTCATCAGGAATTCTAAAAGTCACCTCCTTATTCCTGCAATCTACCACGGCATAGTGCTGAGATAACCAATCCATTCCTAAAATAATATCAAACTCCATCACATCCAACAAAATCAAATCAGCGGGTAATTCTCTATCTCCCACGAGAACTGGACAACCAGAAAGAACAATATCGGTGTCCAAAGAATCGCTCAGAGGAGTGGCAACAGACAAAGGAAAAGCCATCCTCGAAGCTTGCCAACAAGATTTAGAAGCAAAAACAGGAGAAACAAACGAATGTGTGGCACCCGGATCAACAAAACTCAAGCATCCAGGTAACAAACAGAAACAATACCTGCCACGACTGCATTAGATGCTTGAGCATCCTGCTGAGTCAGATGAAAAACTCTGGCCTGACCTCGACCTCCCTGCTGACTGGTAGAAGCCTGGCCAACACCTCTAGCACCTCCTCTAGTACCTCTACCACGACTCTGTTGTGGAACAAACTGAGTGGAACTCTGATGCTGGGCTGGTGGTAACTGAAATGGCACGGGTGCTACACTAGCAATCGACTGCTGTGGGAATCACGGAATCTATTGTTGCTGATACCCGGAATAAGGCCACGATCTGGCAAAATGCCCTGTCTACCCGCATCTGAAGCATGTCAGCGGTGTCAGATAACACGGTCCCTGATGGACTCTACCACAAGTCTGACAAACACTGGCCGCTGATCCAAAACTACGACCACTGCTACTGCTCGAAGCACCTGACCCAAATCTGAATGATCTACGCTGACCTCCACGGCCATGTCTACTGCTCCGATGCACTCGCTGCTGCTGTCTCTGACTCTGCTGAGTCGAACCTCGCTGCTGACTACTCGACCCAACATGAAAACTCGAATATGGAGTAGCCTGCAATCCACTCGACTGAACTCCCAACTGGTAATAATCAGGCATCGCTCCCTGCCTAACTAATCTCAGCTCGATCTCCTTAGCTAACTCGATCACAGACTCCAGAGTAAGACCTGCTGTAGGCATACCAGCAAAAGCTGAACCCAAACCAGTAACATACGTAGTAACAGTAAAATACTGATCTCGCATCAGATCCTTAGCATATCTACCCAATCGAAGAAACTCTTAGGTATACTCCTCTACAGATCGATCTCCAGGAGAAATACTAGTCAGACGGAGACGATAGCTTAAACGAAGAGGCTCTGGATAAAATCTCCTCATGAACCGCTCTCGAAACTGAGCCCATGTCATCGTCATCATGTAGGGCTGGATCATCTGAATGAACCAATCTAGAGCTGGTCCCTCGACAGACAACTCGACGATCATGATCCGCTGGTACTCGGTATGAGCAGTCTGAGTCCTAGTCTCAATCGCATGCAGAAAATCTAAAGGATCAGAAGTACCATCAAATGCAATCCTGCCAACTCGAGCATAGAACAAAGCTGCCTCAGGGTCAGACATACCCTGCTGATAGGCAGGCTGAACAGGCTGAACAACTGGAGGAACAGGAACATCAAACTCAGGCTCAACAGGCTCCTCGTCCTGTAACTCTCTCTGCCTACGGTGACCTGCCGCTCCTCGAGGTCTACCTCTGCCACGACCTCTACGCCTAACTGGCTGCTCAGGAGGTAAAACCTCATCCTGAAAAGACTCATCATCCTCGGCCTCAACGACCGGTGGAGCGACACGCGCTCGCCTCCTCATTAAAGAAAAGACAAACGGAAAGATTCAGACAAAACAGACAACGGAGGAATAATGCTGAAAACTACAGCAAGGAATACTCATCAAGACATACTCGAACCTAATACACTGCAGTAGTCCAACAGAAAACACAATTTAAAACTAGGGCCACAACTCACATAACTAAGCCCTGACACAGAACTCCGCTTTGATACCAACTTTGTCACGACCCAAAACAGGGGGCCATGACCGGCGCTAGGGAACGGGAATTCTTTCGAATCCGGAACCCGTAGCAAGCCTAAAAATAAAATAAATCATGCCATAATAACAGTAACAGTATAATATGCAGCGGAAATAAAAATCATAATATCATAATATTATCCACATCAACTAGATTTAAATCAAAATCTCATCACATATATAATAATCCTTTTAATACAAATCCAGTTTCAATATAATACATTTCTTTAAAATAAAATACATGAAATCCAACACTTTAATTCACAACTACTGCAGTGTCTAGATAAAATAAATAAGACTCAAGTAGATAATTTACACAAAGAAGCCGGGCGCGGAAGAAATCCGGCGTATCGACCTGCTACTGAGGTCTGAAGAAGTTGACTCTCCTGAAAAATAGTCAACGGAGGGGTAGTCAGACCTCACTGAGTGAATTACTATAATATATATACATACGCACTAAGTGATAATGCATACAGTCAACAGTATATATAATATGTATATATACAGGAAATTACACACAGATGCAATAAAATCATTTTTATATATTTATCTGAAAATCATCTTTATGAAGGATCACATAGAACCGTAGAATATCGCAACCTCAGAAAATAGTGTTAAACAACACTCTAGCCACACAGGCTCACTTATTCCAAGTATATCCACTTAATCCATTTAGACAGTAGACTGGCCCCGAGACACTAAGTCAACCGAGATCCAGCAGTCTAACTGCCAGTGTGATTGGCCCCGAGACACTTGGTCAACTGAGCTCCAGCAATCACACCTCCAAACCATATCTCACACATATCAATAATCATAATCAATCAATATCCACAAATAAGTTAGTAATATAGCCTAAAGCTATAGGCGTACCGGTACGTACTCGGTCCTAGTGCTGCCCACTAGGTAGCACGTTCTATCGATATCCTTCATTAATAATATAAATCATTCATTCACAATAAATGATGCATGAATTTAAATGAAATAGCAATATAAACCATATATATATACCGAAAATATACCAAAAGTAAACCAGGTATATTTCGAGTATATATATATCAAATACATTCAATCAAATTATAAATTAAGCTGGAAATATATTTAAAAACATTTTAAATATATTTTATTCACAAAATATGCATATAATTTAGTATATACCAAAAATAAACCAAAAATATACTTAATGTAAACTTAAGAAATAATCAAATTATTTATGCATCTTTAATTAACATAAAACATGCATTTCTAAATCATGCATCCTAAGCATATATATATAGTATAGTAACTCACCTAATGCGCTCCACGAGACGGGTCCGACAGGCCTGGTCCACTAGCCCTCGGTCTCGGTGTAACTAAACAAGCAATAAATAATCGACATCAGAATAAACCTAACAGAAATCCTAGAATTCAATCTAGAGTATTAAACATAGAATCAGAAATTAGGGTTCGACTGGATATCACGTTTTACGAGAATTTTACCAAAAATTCGATAGAACCTCCCCTGTAAAACGGACATCTCTCTACTCAAAAGAGTAGAGCCGACCCTGCAAGGAAATACACTTCGAAAAATAGGCTCAACACAATCAAAATCCCACGGTCAGACTCCAAACTAGAGTCCACCGACCGCGGGGTCCACAAACACAGAACATATTCCAAGTATACCAAAAATATCCTTAAAACCTAGAAATACGTCTCATAGGTAAAAATTACATAATTAACCTTTAAAACACTGTAAAAACCGATTAAAACTCATTTTATAGAAAACCGTATATTATATATATATTGAAAATAATTCACGAAAAATAGTTTTAATTAGTTAAAAATACCAAATATTTTGTAGAAATCATTTTTATACCTTAAATAACTAATAAAACCAATTAAATTACATTTTTAGACAATTTAGGGTAAAATTACCAAAATACCCCTATATATATAAATATACTTAAATTACTTCAAAGTTCACCAAAATTCATAAAATTATCCAAAATTAATTTTCTCAACATATTTATCAATAATATTAATAATTAAACTCAATTAACCAATTAAATTCAATTTAAAACACAATTAACCCTAATTTCTCAAAATTCCATAAACTTCAATAATTCAAAATAAATACTTAGAAATTCATAAAAATTCCAAATAAATTCCTATAATTCATTTAACACCTAATTCAACCATAAACTCCAATTTCATAATTTAAATAATTAATTTCCGAAAATTAGAAAATAATATTAAAATATTCAAAAATACCCAAAAATCCAAACAATCTCCAAAAATTCTACAAAATTCATACATGTAGATTGAGCTACTAGGAACAACATTTGTGAAGGGATTTTTCATGAATCATCCAATTCGAAGCTCAAAAAAATAAAAAACCATAATAGGCCGAAATTGACAAAATCGAAACCTAAGCAATTCTAGACCATTTTAGCTCAAACCAAAGCTAGAATCACACTCACCGGAACTCAAGGAGAAGAAAGAGATCGGCGGTGTCGAAAACGGTGGCCGGAATCGGCATGATCGACGGTGGATCGATTTTCGGCTTCTCCGGCCAAAATCGACTTCCAGGCGCCGGAAACGGCTACCTCAGGCGGCGAAAATGGTTGGGGAAGACGGTGGCACACCGGACGGCACACCCACGGTGAAGAAACGGCATGACAGGCGTCCGGACGGCGAGGAGAAGGATCGGGAGGAAGAAGGAGATTCGAGGGGCAAAATGGTAATTTTCCAATTCTTTTGATTTTTGACAAATATTAATGTATATATGTATATATATATATACTTTACACTATATAATAAAATAATATTAAATTACACACATCAAATATACACCACACACATAAAATTAATATTTTAACAATTTATACTAAATAAAATTAACTAAATAACAATAAAACAAATAAATACTTAATAAAATATTAGGACAATAATAAACCCTAATTAAATAAATATACACACACAGACTTTATTTAATAATTTAAAAATATGTATGAGTTCATGCAAGTCCGTAAATACATTTAAAATAATTAATAATACATTGTTTACGTGAAAATTTCCCCGAAAATGCAAGTCCCGGGAAAATTTTACGTAAAACACTGAAAATAATACACAGTAATTAAAATAGGTTTTAAATACATATTAACTCGTAAAAATATCATATAAAATATAGAAATTATTAACACTGCTATCCCGGTACAGTGTAAAAATATTTTAAAAACACGGGATATTACAGTCTTCCCCCCTTACAAGAATTCGTCCCCGAATTCCAGAAAACAAGATCAAGAAGGAAAGAGATACGGGTAAGAAGCTCGCATCTCAGCTTCAGTCTCCCACGTATGCTCTTCAACTCTGTCGCTACGCCACAGAACCTTGACCATCGGAATCTGCTTCGATCGCAACTGTCGAACTTGAAAATCAATGATCGCCACAGGTTCTTCCACAAACGTCAAATCTTCACTCACTTCCACACTGTCAGGCTGCAACACGTGTGAAGGGTCTGAGATATACTTCCTCAACATCGAGATATGAAATACTGGATGCACCTGTGACATACCCGGAGGCAAATCCAACCGATATGCAACAGTGCCAACTCTCTCCAGAATTTCAAACGGTCCAATGTATCTCGGTGCTAACTTACCCTTCCTACCAAATCTCATCACACCCTTCATCGGAGATACTTTCAGAAAAACGAAATCTCCTACCTGAAACTCCACATCTCTGCACCTAGGATCCGCATAACTCTTCTGTCTACTAACTGCGGTCTCTAATCTGCGCTTGATCACGGCGACTTTCTCTGCAGCATCCTGAACCATCTCTGGTCCAGTCAAAGCTCTCACCAATCTCATCCCAACTCAACGGGGATCTACACTTCCTTCCGTACAACGCCTCATACGGTGCCATGCCAATACTGCTATGGTAGCGTTATTATATGCAAACTCAACAAGCGACAAATGATCATCCCAGCTACCTCCCAAATCCAAGACACACATCCTCAACATATCTTCCAGTGTCTGGATCGTCCTCTCAGACTGACCATCTGTCTGAGGATGAAAAGCAGTACTGAAATCCAACCTAGTGCCCATCGCTTCCTGCAACTTCTGCCAAAAACGAGAAGTAAACACCGAACCTCTATCTGACACAATGGACACAGTACTCCATGAAGGCACACAATATGCTTCACATACAACTTCGCCAATCTAGCAACTGAATATGTGGCTTTCACAGGCAAGAAATGTGCAGACTTCGTCAACCTGTCTACAATCACCCAGATGGAATCGTATCCATCCTTCGAACGAGGTAAACCGACCACAAAATCCATAGCTATCCTTTCCCACTTCCACTCGGGAATAGGAAGAGGCTGAAGCTTCCCAGAAGGCTTCTGATGTTCGGCTTTCACTTACTGACACGTCAAGCACTTAGCAACATAATCAGCAACATCCTTCTTCAATCCATCCCACCATTATAGATCTCTGATACTGTGGTACATCTTAGTAACACCTGGATGTACGCTGTAGGCTGTAGAATGTGCTTCCTCTAAAATCTCCTCTCTCAAATCATCCACGTCAGGAACACACAATCTACCACTGATCCACAACACACCATCATTATCAAGTGTGAAATCAGTGAACTTCCCTGCTCTGACATTCTCTGCAAGCTCTTCTAGAATAGGATCTCGGCTCTGAGCTGCTTTAATCCTATCCCTCAGTACAGATCGTTCTTTAAACTGAGCTAACAGTCCACCTGATCTACTGATCTTCATCATCAGACCTTGATCCACCAACAAATGCAACTCCTGGATCAATGGTCTCCTCTCAACACCGATGTGAGCAAGACTACCTGAGGACTTCCTACTCAAGGCATCTGCTACCACATTAGCTTTACCCGGATGGTAAAGAATCTCGCAATCATAATCCTTCAACAGTTCCAACCATCTTCTTTGCCTCAAATTCAAATCTCTCTGTTGGAAAATGTACTTAAGGCTCTTGTGATCAGTAAATATCTCACAAGTCACCCTGTACAAATAATGTCTCCAGATCTTCAAAGCAAAGATCACTGCAGCCATCTCAAGATCATATGTAGGATAGTTCTGCTCATGCTTCTTCAACTGCCTCGAAGCATAGGCTATCACCCTTCCATTCTGCATCAACACACAACCAAGACCAATTCTAGAGGCATCACAGTAAACTGTGAACTTATCCACACTATTAGGCAAAGCTAATACTGGCGCTGTGGTCAACTTCTCCTTCAACAACTGAAAACTATTCTCACAAGCTTCTGACCACTCGAATCTAACATTCTTCTGAGTCAAGCGAGTCATAGGGGCTGCTATCCTGGAAAAATCCTGCACAAACCGCCTATAATACCCGGCTAAACCCATAAAACTTCGAATCTCCATAACAGAAGTAGGTCTAGGCCACTCAGATACTGCCTCAACCTTCTGTGGATCAACCTGAATACCTTCTTTAGACACCACGTGTCCAAGAAAAGAAACACTCTCCATCCAGAAATCACACTTCGAGAATTTAGCATAAAGCTGATGATCTCTCAGTGTCTGTAGTACAATCCTTAAGTGATATACATGCTCTTCCATACTCCTCGAATATACCAGTATATCATCAATGAAGACTACTACAAACTGATCCACATACGGTCTGAATACTCTGTTCATTAGGTCCATAAGAGCTGTTGGTGCATTAGTCAAACAAAAGACATCACCAGAAACTCATAATGGCCATATCGAGTGCGGAACGCTGTCTTAGGAACATTGGCCTCACTAATCCGCAACTGATGATAACCCGACCTCAAGTCAACCTTAGAAAAGAACTGTGCACCCTGTAGTTGATTAATAAATCATCTATCCTCGGGAGAGGATACTTGTTCTTCACCGTCACCTTATTCAACTCTCTGTAGTTAATGCACAGTCTCAGGGTACCATCCTTCTTCTTCACAAACAGGACTGGTGCACCCCAAGGAGAAACACTAGGTCTGATAAAACCTTTATCCAACAACTCTTGCAACTGCTCCTTCAACTCTCTCAACTCTACAGGAGCCATACGATAGGGTGGCATAGATATAGGAGTAGTACCTGGAACCACATCTATATAGAACTCAATCTCTCTATGAGGTGGTAAACCTGGTAACTCCTCGGGAAAAACATCAGGAAACTCACAAGCAACCGGAACATCTGTGAGTGACAACTTCTCCACTGACGTATCCCTAACCAATGCCAAAAACCCCTGACAACCTTTCCTCAACAACTTCCTAGCTGTAATAGCAGAAATAAGATTCTGAGGTGCTGAACTCCTATCACCAACAAACTTAAACTCTACTTCATCAGGAATTCTAAAAGTCACCTCCTTATTCCTGCAATCTACCACAGCATAGTGCTGAGATAACCAATCCATTCCTAAAATAATATCAAACTCCATCACATCCAACAAAATCAAATCAGCGGGTAATTCTCTATCTCCCACGAGAACTGGACAACCAGAAAGAACAATATCGGTGTCCAAAGAATCGCTCAGAGGAGTGGCAACAGACAAAGGAAAAGCCATCCTCGAAGCTTGCCAACAAGATTTAGAAGCAAAAACAGGAGAAACAAACGAATGTGTGGCACCCGGATCAACAAAACTCAAGCATCCAGGTAACAAACAGAAACAATACCTGCCACGACTGCATTAGATGCTTGAGCATCCTGCTGAGTCAGATGAAAAACTCTGGCCTGACCTCGACCTCCCTGCTGACTGGTAGAAGCCTGGCCAACACCTCTAGCACCTCCTCTAGTACCTCTACCACGACTCTGCTGTGGAACAAACTGAGTGGAACTCTGATGCTGGGCTGGTGGTAACTGAAATGGCACGGGTGCTACACTAGCAATCGACTGCTGTGGGAATCACGGAATCTATTGTTGCTGATACCCGGAATAAGGCCACGATCTGGCAAAATGCCCTGTCTACCCGCATCTGAAGCATGTCAGCGGTGTCAGATAACACGGTCCCTGATGGACTCTACCACAAGTCTGACAAACACTGGCCGCTGATCCAAAACTACGACCACTGCTACTGCTCGAAGCACCTGACCCAAATCTGAATGATCTACGCTGACCTCCACGGCCATGTCTACTGCTCCGATGCACTCGCTGCTGCTGTCTCTGACTCTGCTGAGTCGAACCTCGCTGCTGACTACTCGACCCAACATGAAAACTCGAATATGGAGTAGCCTGCAATCCACTCGACTGAACTCCCAACTGGTAATAATCAGGCATCGCTCCCTGCCTAACTAATCTCAGCTCGATCTCCTTAGCTAACTCGATCACAGACTCCAGAGTAAGACCTGCTGTAGGCATACCAGCAAAAGCTGAACCCAAACCAGTAACATACGTAGTAACAGTAAAATACTGATCTCGCATCAGATCCTTAGCATATCTACCCAATCGAAGAAACTCTCAGGTATACTCCTCTACAGATCGATCTCCATGAGAAATACTAGTCAGACGGAGACGATAGCTTAAACGAAGAGGCTCTGGATAAAATCTCCTCATGAACCGCTCTCGAAACTGAGCCCATGTCATCGTCATCATGTAGGGCTGGATCATCTGAATGAACCAATCTAGAGCTGGTCCCTCGACAGACAACTCGACGATCATGATCCGCTGGTACTCGGTATGAGCAGTCCGAGTCCTAGTCTCAATCGCATGCAGAAAATCTAAAGGATCAGAAGTACCATCAAACGCAATCCTGCCAACTCGAGCATAGAACAAAGCTGCCTCAGGGTCAGACATACCCTGCTGATAGGCAGGCTGAACAGGCTGAACAACTGGAGGAACAGGAACATCAAACTCAGGCTCAACAGGCTCCTCGTCCTGTAACTCTCTCTGCCTACGGTGACCTGCCGCTCCTCGAGGTCTACCTCTGCCATGACCTCTACGCCTAACTGGCTGCTCAGGAGGTAAAACCTCATCCTGAAAAGACTCATCATCCTCGGCCTCAACGACCGGTGGAGCGACACGCGCTCGCCTCCTCATTAAAGAAAAGACAAACGGAAAGATTCAGACAAAACAGACAACGGAGGAATAACGCTGAAAACTACAGCAAGGAATACTCATCAAGACATACTTGAACCTAATACACTGCAGTAGTCCAACAGAAAACACAATTTTAAAACTAGGGCCACAACTCACATAACTAAGCCCTGACACAGAACTCCGCTCTGATACCAACTTTGTCACGACCCAAAACAGGGGCCATGACCGGCGCTAGGGAACGGGAATTCTTTCGAATCCGGAACCCGTAGCAAGCCTAAAAATAAAATAAATCATGCCATAATAACAATAACAGTATAATATGCAGCGGAAATAAAAATCATAATATCATAATATTATCCACATCAACTGGATTTAAATCAAAATCTCATCACATATATAATAATCCTTTTAATACAAATCCAGTTTCAATATAATACATTTCTTTAAAATAAAATACATGAAATCCAACACTTTAATTCACAACTACTGCAGTGTCTAGATAAAATAAATAAGACTCAAGTAGATAATTTACACAAAGAAGCCGGGCCGGAAGAAATCCGGCGTATCGACCTGCTACTGAGGTCTGAAGAAGTTGACTCTCCTGAAAAATAGTCAACGGAGGGGAGTCAGACCTCACTGAGTGAATTACTATAATATATATACATACGCACTAAGTGATAATGCATACAGTCAACAGTATATATAATATGTATATATACAGGAAATTACACACAGATGCAATAAAATCATTTTTATATATTTTATCTGAAAATCATCTTTATGAAGGATCACATAGAACCCTAGAATATCGCAACCTCAGAAAATAGTGTTAAACAACACTCTAGCCACACAGGCTCACTTATTCCAAGTATATCCACTTAATCCATTTAGACAGTAGACTGGCCCCGAGACACTAAGTCAACCGAGATCCAGCAGTCTAACTGTCAGTGTGATTGGCCCCGAGACACTTGGTCAACTGAGCTCCAACAATCACACCTCCAAACCATATCTCACACATATCAATAATCATAATCAATCAATATCCACAAATAAGTTAGTAATATAGCCTAAAGCTATAGGCGTACCGGTACGTACTCGGTCCTAGTGCTGCCCACTAGGTAGCACGTTCTATCGATATCCTTCATTAATAATATAAATCATTCATTCACAATAAATGATGCATGAATTTAAATGAAATAGCAATATAAACCATATATATATACCAAAAATATACCAAAAGTAAACCAGGTATATTTCGAGTATATATATATCAAATACATTCAATCAAATTATAAATTAAGCTGGAAATATATTTAAAAACATTTTAAATATATTTTATTCACAAAATATGCATATAATTTAGTATAAACCAAAAATATACTTAATGTAAACTTAAGAAATAATCAAATTATTTATGCATCTTTAATTAACATAAAACATGCATTTCTAAATCATGCATCCTAAGCATATATATATAGTATAGTAACTCACCTAATGCGCTCCACGAGACGGGTCCGACAGGCCTGGTCCACTAGCCCTCGGTCTCGGCGTAACTAAACAAGCAATAAATAATCGACATCAGAATAAACCTAACAGAAATCCTAGAATTCAATCTAGAGTATTAAACATAGAATCAGAAATTAGGGTTCGACTGGATATCACGTTTTACGAGAATTTTACCAAAAATTCGACAGAACCTCCCCTGTAAAACGGACATCTCTCTACTCAAAAGAGTAGAGCCGACCCTGCAAGGAAATACACTTCGAAAAATAGGCTCAACACAATCAAAATCCCACGGTCAGACTCCAAACTAGAGTCCACCGACCGGGGTCCACAAACACAGAACATATTCCAAGTATACCAAAAATATCCTTAAAACCTAGAAATACGTCTCATAGGTAAAAATTACATAATTAACCTTAAAACACTGTAAAAACCGATTAAAACTCATTTTATTAGAAAAACCGTATATTATATATATAATTGAAAATAATTCACGAAAAATAGTTTTAATTAGTTAAAAATACCAAATATTTTGTAGAAATCATTTTTATACCTTAAATAACTAATAAAACCAATTAAATTACATTTTTAGACAATTTAGGGTAAAATTACCAAAATACCCCTATATATATAAATATACTTAAATTACTTCAAAAATTCACCAAAATTCATAAAATTATCCAAAATTAATTTTCTCAACATATTTATCAATAATATTAATAATTAAACTCAATTAACCAATTAAATTCAATTTAAAACACAATTAACCCTAATTTCTCAAAATTCCATAAACTTCAATAATTCAAAATAAATACTTAGAAATTCATAAAAATTCCAAATAAATTCCTATAATTCATTTTAACACCTAATTCAACCATAAACTCCAATTTCATAATTTAAATAATTAATTTCCGAAAATTAGAAAATAATATTAAAATATTCAAAAATACCCAAAAATCCAAAAAATCTCCAAAAATTCTACAAAAATTCATACATGTAGATTGAGCTACTAGGAACAACATTTGTGAAGGGATTTTTCATGAATCATCCAATTCGAAGCTCAAAAAAATAAAAAACCATAATAGGCCGAAATTGACAAAATCGAAACCTAAGCAATTCTAGACCATTTTAGCTCAAAACAAAGCTAGAATCACACTCACCGGAGCTCAAGGAGAAGAAAGAGACCGGCGGTGTCAAAAACGGTGGCCGAAATCGACGTGATCGACGGTGGATCGATTTTTGGCTTCTCCGGCCAAAATCGACTTCCAAGCGCCGGAAACGGCTACCTCAGGTGGCGGAAATGGTTGGGGAAGACGGTGGCACACTGGACGGCACACCCACGGTGAAGAAACGGCATGACAGGCGTCCAGACGGCGAGGAGAAGGATCGGGAGGAAGAAGGAGACTCGGGGGGCAAAATGGTAATTTTCCAATTCTTTTGATTTTTGACAAATATTAATGTATATATGTATATATATATACTTTGCACTATATAATAAAATAATATTAAATTAAACACATCAAATATACACCACACACATAAAATTTAATATTTTAACAATTTATACTAAATAAAATTAATTAAATAACAATAAAACAAATAAATACTTAATAAAATATTAGGGTAATAATAAACCCTAATTAAATAAATATACACACACAGACTTTATTTAATAATTTAAAAATATGTATGAGTTCATGCAAGTCCGTAAATATATTTAAAATAATTAATAATACATTGTTTACGTGAAAATTTCCCCGAAAATGCAAGTCCCGGGAAAATTTTACGTAAAACATTGAAAATAATACACAATAATTAAAATAGGTTTTAAATACATATTAACTCGTAAAAATATCATATAAAATACAGAAATTATTAACACTGCATATCCCGGTACAGTGTAAAAATATTTTAAAAACACGGGATATTACAATATGAATTTGGTAGAAAAAAAGTTCCAGGCCTTTGAAAAATGAATGACAGCAGTTCATGTAGAATTACAAAGGCAGATAGAAATGAAGCACCAGGAACTTATACGAATCATCATCAACAAAGGCACATTGAACAGCATTCAAATGAAAGAAACAGAAATTTTAAACTTGAAAGCCCAGGTTGACCAACTTGAAAAAGATCTTAAAAGAAAGAAAGAAGATTTGTCCTCATAAACCTCTTCAAAATCTTTCTCTCAAGATCCTTTAGGTCTTTTGTACAACCCTTATTCAATTCCCAATTCACCATACACAGCCTCTTGCACCCAATCTTTATTTCCTGCACTAACAGCTCCCTTGAATATTCCTCTAAATTTTCAAGGATTTAAATCCTCATTGAAAACCCCCTCTCAAACACAGTCCTCTGATGAAACAATAGCAAAAAAAGGAAAAACAATCCATTTCTCTCAAACTGAGAAACCTAAAACAACACCTTCTGAATCATTACCCAAAAATACCTCACTAACCTCATCACCAAAAGAGTCAGAACACCCTCTAATGATAGTGAATCCTATCTCTTCCTTTTTGGAAAAATGTGCTGAAAATGTCATGCCCAGCTTTTCAATTGGATCTGATTCAAAGGAAAGTTCATCTTCTGAATCTTCAGAAAGTGACTCTGATTCAGATTATAAAATACCTTACCAATTGATGGCTGATGATGCTACATCTTCTAGAAGACCTCAAGTTGAAGAAGTTGATGATCCAGAAGAAGAATTTGAATAGCCCAGAACACCACAGCCAAATCCACAGACAAATTTCCAAAAAAATACTGGAAATTACTTTACCCTGGATGATGTTCCTCCTTCACAATATAGGAATAGATTTCTGGAATTTAGAGCATGGATAGCTGGATAAATGCTTATTCCTAGAGCAGAAATCAGGGTTGTTATTGAAACATTTCTTGCAAAAATGGTGGGAAAGCTAGTAAACTGTTATGCTTCTCTGAATGCTTATGCTAGAACCCAGTTGATGGATGCCACTTCACCAGAAGATTTTCTAGGACTCTTGCATTATGAGTTCTTAGAAAAATGGGATGATGATCTTAAAGTTGCACGAAAGGAGTATTACCAGATGAAATGATGTTCACTATAAAAAAAAATCTAGAAAGACATTTCCAAAATATGTCTACTAGATTTTACCTGTTAGGAGGCACTGCTAATCCTGATTTAAAACAAGCCTTTTTGGCTTCTATTCCTGAGATCCTTGCCTCTCGAATGTTTTCAATCCTTCAACAATCAAATTACAAAGTTGGAGATGTGCCAATGGGACATTTGTATCAAATCATGATTCAGGCTCATACCTAGTTATATGATCAAAGGAAGATGATTAAATTGTATCAGGGCAGTAGGAAGAATCCTTTGGGAAAACTTTCATGTGACAGGCCTGATTTACAGATCAAATGCAAAGATGTTGATGTTTGTGTTTGTCCATCAAAGAAGAAGAAACATTTCTTCAAACTGAAGAAGAAAGGGAAAAGATCCAAGTTTAAGAAGTGGAAGTATTATAAGAAGAAAAAGTTCCGTGGTAAGAAAAAAAATGATAGATGCTACATCTGTGGGAAAAAGGGTTATTTTGCAAAAAATTTCCCTTCAAAAACAAAAAAGACTGAGCAAATGATTCAACAAATTCAGCAAATCACTAAAGTAGACCTGAATGATGCTAATCTTGAGTCTCTCTTTTCAGAAGAACAAGAAGCTTCACCAGAATGTGTTTTTGCTATAGGCCAAGAGACAGACTTAGAAATTTCCAGCTCTGAAACAGAGTCCTAGAATGACCAGTTCTTAATTGGTGGTGATAATAGAGACATGATAGCCCTAACTCATGAAAAACATCCAATACCTTTGTTCCTTATCCAAATTTATCCAACCAGTTATTCCAAACCCATAAAACTTATAGCCTTGATCGACACTGGAGCCAAAACTACCATTCTCAACCCAAAAGCCTTGCCTAAAGAATGTTGGAAACATCATTTTGAGTATTTCTCTACAGCTAATAGAGAATTACTTGAAACTGGCCTTAAAACCAGACACCCAATAAAGATCTAATTCTTTCCAAATTGTTACACCTGGACATATGTTCTTGGATCTTCTTTACCTAGAAAAGATATTGTCATTGGCTTTGATGTCTATTAGAAGATGAAAGACTTGAGAATTCTTCCCAATGGACTCAAGTTCAAGAAATACTTTCAACCATTCACCAATATTTCATCTATCCTTTTTGTTGACCAAACCGTTTCTCAACCAAACCTTCAAACTATTCATGAGTTCTTATTAAAAGAATGCAGTGCACAGTCTCATACAGAGTTTCTTCAAAAATGCTCATCACCATTGTGGAAAAATGAGGAGTTCTTCATCTCCTTACCTTTTAAAAAAAATGAAGATGTCAACCCAACAAAGGCAACTCATCCAGGAATGACTCCCTCTGATCTTAAATTGGCAATTGAAGAATGCAACCAATTGGAAGACCAAGGTCTAGTTGCTCCCACAAAATCAGAATGGGCATGCCAAGCTTTTTATGTAAACAAAAGATCAGAACAAGTTTGTGGAAAGAAAAGATTGGTGATCGACTATCAGCCTTTGAATTTCTTCCTCAAGGATGACAAATTCCCTTTGCCAAAAATTTCCTCATTATTTGCATTTTTGGTGGGAGCAAAAATCTTTTCAAAATTTGATTTGAAGGCTAGATTTTGGCAGCTTGGAATCAAAGAGGAAGACAGATACAAAACGGGATTTTGTATTCCAAATAGACACTATCAATGGAATTTGCTGCCTTTTGGACTCAAAGTAGCCCCATCACTGTTCCAACGGGCTATGATCAAAATCTTTCAGCCCATCCTCTCCAGCGCTCTTATTTATAATGATGATATTCTTTCTGCAGATATAAAAGCCCATGAGAAACTGCTCCAACAGTTTGCTAATCTTGTACGACATTATGGTGTTATGCTTTCACCCACCAAAATGTTCATTGGCTAAACAGAAATAGATTTTCTTGGAATGAAATTCAAAGAAGGGAAGTATCTTCTAGGTCCTCATGTTGTAATAGAACTGGATAAATTTCCAAAAGAAAATCTTTCTGTCAAAAAAATCAGACAAGTTCTTGGCATTATCAATTATCTCAGGGATTTTATTCCTCACTTGACAAAAAAGACAGCCCCTCTTAGAGCTCTTCTAAGGAAGAATCCTCCACCATGGTCCCCAGAATAAACAGAAGCTCTTGATAACTCAGAATTTGCATAAAAAATCTTTTTGATCTCCAGATTCCCTCCACAGGAAAAAGAATCCTTCAAACAGATGCAAGCGATCAATTTTGGGGAGCTATTCTTTTAGAAGAGGATGACAATAAGAAAAAACGGATTTGTGCTCATGCTCGTGGAAAGTTCACAGATGGAGAATGCCATTATCACTCAACCTTTAAAGAGGTCTTAGCAGTTAAATATGGCATAAAAAAGTTCGAATTCCATCTAATTGGTCATCATTTCAAAGCTGTGATGGACTGCTCATCATTTCCAAAAATGCTTGAATTCAAAGGAAAGACTCTGCCCCATCCTCAACTTCTCAGAATGAAAGAATGGTTCAGTAAATATGACTTTGAAGTAGAACACTTCAAAGGAGAGGATAACCTGTTACCAGATCTTTTAAGCAGACCACCTGTCTCTTGTGAAAAACCCTTTCAGCTAAAAGTTCTTCCCATGCTATACATGTACCAAACTATTAATGCCAACTTTCTTGAAAAAGGTATTCCTCCATCCTTACCATCATACATTTCCATGACCATCCTTAATCAAAAGGTAAGAACTCAAATTTTTGAACTTCAATCTGGACTAATCAGAAAATATGGGTCAGATTTCTTTCACAAATTAGGCTTTCATTCTATCTATCCTTTCACCTGTATTTTCAGCTTCCTAAACCAAAGTCCTGGAAACCAATTATATTGGCCTCCTGAATTGTTAATCCTGTTTTGGTATCTTTGTCATCTATACTGGATCTCATTTGATCTTCAACCATTAAAGCTCGCAAGGTATATCAGCCTGCTTGAGAAGAATGAAGGTATGAATCCACATTTGTCAACATTTCTCAAATGGTTCCAGAATTTATCAAGATGGAAATCCTATTTGACAAATGAAGCTTATACTCAACAGGTGGCACCTCCTCTCGAATGTCATACTATCATCACCCTCAAAAGAACTTTCTTCAAAGCTAAAGGTGCTTTTACTGATGTACCATGCTTTAATATCTATGGGACTTATAGATACTCAATGATGCACTATATTACCATAGATACCATGGATCCTTCACCATGGAGAGAGTTTCAAAGACACATGTTCGAGAAAAATGGTATTATTCCAAAGGAGATATGGCCAAAGATATTTGATGATGCCCTATGGGAAATATTTCCTTCTGATTATGGGAAACAGCTGCTAGCAGACAAAGAATATTGGGAAAAGACACAAAGGACTACATCAATCCCGTCTCACATGAAAATTGATGATCCTTATCAAGCCAGCTCATCTGATCCCTATCAAGTCAGCTCATCTGATCCTTATAAAGCCAGCTCATCTGATCCTTATCGAGTCAGCTCATTTGATCCTTATCAAGACAAGTTAAATAGGTAATTTTGAAGAAATTATTGGTTAAATATGTGTTCTTGATTTTTTTTTGAGCTTCGATTCTTATGATTCAAGCTAACTTCCTTCACAAAGATTGATCCTATTACCTCAATCTACATGCTGTAATTTTTGTGGAATTTTTGGGAATTATTTTGATTTTTGTGAATTTTTTATTATTTTATTAATATTTTCTAATTTTCGTAAATTAATTAAATAAATTATGAAATTGTGATTTATGGTGTTTATAGGTGTTAAAATGAATTTTAGAAATTTATTTGTAATTTTTATGATTTTTGTATAATTATTATGAATTTATTTAGTTTATGTGATTTTTAGAAAATTAGGTTAATTATGTATTTTATTGAAATTAATTGGTTAATTGAGTATATTTATTGGTTTTATTGAATTATATATTGAG
This sequence comes from Mallotus nudiflorus, assembly GCA_947683625.1. Lineage (NCBI taxonomy): Eukaryota > Viridiplantae > Streptophyta > Magnoliopsida > Malpighiales > Euphorbiaceae > Mallotus > Mallotus nudiflorus. The sequence goes on from CANTUR010001519.1 coordinate 159,272, forward strand.
AAATTAATTTTTAAGTAATTATGTTATTTTTAGTGAATTTTTTATAATTGTAGTGAATTATGTGAATTTATATATAGTTAGGGGTATTTTGGTAATTTGGTACTAAATTAGTTAAAAATTAAATTAAATTGGTTTTAATAGTTATTTGAGGTATAAAAATGATTTTTAAAAATTATTTAGTATTTTTAACAAATTAAAACTATTTTTCGTAAATTATTTTCAAATTATATATAATATACTATTTTTCTAAAAAAAATGAGTTTTTATCGGTTTTTAATATGTTTTAGGGTTTATTGTGTAATTTGGAGTTTTAAAATGTATTTTGGTCAATATTTATGAATTTATCGAGAATTGTTGATTTTTCATAATATTTTATTAAAATTAGGGTTTTTATGTAATTATCGGTGAAATAATTATTTTCAGTGTTTTAAATATCTGATTTGCTATATTTTGATTATTCAAGGGTATTTTTTGTAACATCCCGTGTTTTTAAAATATTTTTACACTGTACCGGGATATGCAGTGTTAATAATTTCTGTATATTATATGATATTTTTAAGAGTTGATATGTATTTAAAACCTATTTTAAATACTGTGTTTTATCTACAGTGTTTTACGTAAAATTTTTCCGGGACTTGCATTTTCGGGGAAATTTTCACGTAAATATTTTAATATTAATTATTTTAAATATATTTTCGGACTTGCATGAACTCATGCATATTTTTAAATTATTAAATAAAGCCTGTGTGTATATTTATTTAATTAGGGTTTATTATTACCCTAATATTTTATTTATTATTTATTAGTTTTATTGTTATTTAATTATTTTTATTTAGTATAAATTATTAAAATATTAAATTTTATGTGTGTGGTGTATATTTAATGTGTGTGATTTAATATTATTTTATTATATAGTGTAAAGTATATATATATACATATATACATTAAAATTTGTCAAAATTACAAAAGTTTGGAAAATTACCATTTTGCCCCCCCGAGTCTTCTTCTTCCTCCTGCCCCTTCCCTTCGCCGTTCCAGTCACTGCCGTGCCATTTCTTCACCGTGGGTGTGCCGTCTGGTGTGCCACCGGCCTTCCCTAACCTTTTCCGCCGCCTAAGGCAGCCGTTTCCGACGCCTGGAAGTCGATTTTGGCCGGAGAAGCTGAAAATCGATCCACCGTCGATCACGTCGATTCCGGCCACCATTTTTGACACCGCCAGTCTCTTTCTTCTCCTTGAGCTTTGGTGAGTGTGATTCTAGCTTTGGTTTGAGCTAAAATGGTATAGAATTGCTTAGGTTTTGAATTTTCAATTTCGGCCTATTAGGGTTTTTTATTTTTTTGAGCTTCGAATTGATTTATTCATGAAAACTCCCTTCACAAATGTTGTTCCTAGTAGCTCAATCTACATGTATGAATTTTTGTAGAATTTTTGGAGATTTTTTGGATTTTTGGGTATTTTTGAATATTTTAATATTATTTTCTAATTTTCGGAAATGAATTATTTAAATTATAAAATTGGAGTTTATGGTTAAATTGGGTGTTGAAATGAATTATAGGAATTTATTTGGAATTTTTATGAATTTCTAAGTATTTATTTTGAATTATTAAAGTCTATGTAAATTTGGAAAATTAGGTTAAATGTGTTTTTATTTGAAATTAATTGGATAATTGGGTTTAATTATTGATGTTATTGATAAATATGTTGAGAAAATTAATTTTGGATAATTGTATAATTTTTGGTGAATTTTTGAAGTAATTTAAGTATATTAATATATATAGGGGTATTTTGGTAATTTTACCCTAAATTGTCTAAAAATGTAATTTAATTGGTTTTAATAATTATTTAAGGTATAAAAATGATTTCTACAAAATATTTGGTATTTTTAACTAATTAAAACTATTTTTCGTGAATTATTTTCAATTATATATATAATATACGGTTTTTCTAATAAAATGAGTTTTATTCGGTTTTTACAATGTTTTAAGGTTAATTATGTAATTTCTATCTATAAAATGTATTTTTAGGTTTTAAGGATATTTTCGGTATTTCTGAATTATTCTGTGTTTGTGGACTCCGGTCGGTAGACTGTAGTTTGGAGTCCGACCGAGGGGTTGTGGTTGAGTGTTGAGCTTGTTTTTCGAAGTGTGTTTCTTTGCAGGGTCGTCTCTACTCTTTTGAGTAGAGAGATGTCCGTTTTACAGGGGAGGTTCTGCCGGATTTTCGGTAGAATTCTCGTAAAACGTGATGTCCAGTCGAACCCTAATTTTCGATTCTGTGTTTAATACTCTAGATTGAATTCTAGGATTTTTGTTAGGGTTTATTCTGATGTCTATTATTTATTGTTTGTTTAGTTGCACCGAGACCGAGGGCTAGTGGACCAGGCCCGTCGGACTTGTCTCATGGAGCGCATTAGGCGAGTTACTATACTATATATATATGCTTAGGATGCATGATTTAGAAATACATGTTTTATGTTGATTAAATATGCATAAATACTTTGATTATCTCTTAAGTTTATATTAAGTATATTTTTGGTTTATTTCTGGTATATAATAAATTATATACATGTTTTGTTAATAAAATATATTTAAAATGTTTTTAAATATATTTTTTTAGTTTAATTTATGATTTGACTGGATTTATTTGACGTATATATACACGAAATATACATGGTTTACTTTTGGTATATTTCTGGTATATATATGGATTATATTGTTATTTCATTTATGTTCATGCATCATTTATTTTTTTGTGAATGAATATTTTACATTATTAATGATCAAGGATATCAATAGAACGTGCTACCTAGTGGGCAGCACTAGGACCGAGTACGTACCGGTACGCCTATAGTATTTAGGCTATAATACTAACTTATTTGTGGATATTGATTGATTATGATTATTGATATGTGAGATGTGGTTTGGAGGTGTGATTGCTGGAGCTCGGTTGACCAAGTGTCTCGAGGCCAATCACACTAGCAGTCAGACTATTGGAGCTCGGTTGACTTAGTGTCTTGGGGCCAGTCGACTGTCTAAATGGATTAAGTGGATATATTTGGAATAAGTGAGCCTGTATGGCTAGAGTGTTGTTTAACACTATTTTCAGAGGTTGCGATATTCTAGGGTTCTATGTGATCCTTCATAAAAGATGTTTTCCAATACAAATATATAAAAATGATTTTTCTGCATCTGTGTGAAATTGTCTGTATATATATTAGATACACATATACTATTGACTGTATGCATTATCACTTAGTGTGTATGTATATATATTATAGTAATTCACTCAGTGAGGTCTGACTCCCCTCCGTTGACTATTTTTCAGGAGAGTCAACTTCTTCAGACCTCAGTACCAGGTCGATACGCTGGATTTCTTCCGCCCTGGCTTCTTTATGTAAATTGTCTACTTGAGTCTTATTTATTTTATCTAGACACTGCAGTAGTTGTGAATTAAAGTATTGGATTTCATGTACTTTATTTTAAAGAGATGTATTATATTGAAACTGGATTTGTATTAAAAAGATTATGTATCTATGGGATGAGATTTGATTCAAATCCAGTGATGAAGTGTTATCATTATATTTATGATTTTTATTTTTCGCTGCATATTATATTGTTACTGTTATTATGACATAATTTATTTTATTTTTAGGCTTGTTACGGGTTCCGGATTCGAAAGAATTCCCGTTCCCTAGCGCCGGTCATGGCCCCTGTTTTGGGTCGTGACAAAGTTAGTATCAGAGCGGAGTTCTGTGTCAGGGCTTCGTTATGAGAGTTATGGCCCTAGTTTTAAAGTTGTGTTTTCTGGTGACTACTGCAGTGTATTAGGTTCGAGTATGTCTTGATGAGTATTCCTTGCTATAGTTTTCAGCGTTATTCCTCCGTTGTCTATTTTTTTTGAATCTTTCCATTTGTCTTTTCAGAATGAGGAGGCGAGCGCGTGTCGCTCCATCGGTCGTTGAGGCCGAGGATGATGAGTCTTTTCAGGATGAGGTTTTACCTCCTGAGCAGCCAGTTAGACGTAGAGGTCGTGGCAGAGGTAGACCTCGAGGAGCGGCAGGTCGCCGTAGGCAAAGAGAGTTACAGGATGAGGAGCCTGTTGAGCCTGAGTTTGATGTTCCTATTCCTCCAGTTGTTCAGCCTGTTCAGCCTGCCTATCAGCAGGGTATGTCTGACCTTGAGGCAGCTTTGTTCTATGCCCGAGTTGGCAGGATTGCTTTTGATGGGACTTCTGATCCTTTAGATTTTCTACATGCGATTGAGACTAGGACTCGGACTGCTCACACCGAATACCAGCGGATCATGATCATCGAGTTGTCTGTCGAGGGACCAGCTCTAGATTGGTTCATTCAGATGATCCAGCCCTATATGATGACGATGACATGGGCTCAGTTTCGAGAGCGATTTATGAGGAGATTTTGTCCAGAGCCTCTTCGTTTGAGTTATCGTCTCCGTTTGACCAGTATTTCTCATGAAGATCAATCTGTAGAGGAGTATACCCGAGAGTTTCTTCGTCTGGGTAGATATGCTGAGGATCTGATGCGATATCAGTATTTCACTGTTACTACGTACGTTACTGGTTTGGGTTCAGCTTTTGTTGGTATGCCTACAGCAGGCCTTACTCTGGAGTCTGTGATCGAGTTGGCCAAGGAGATTGAGCTGAGGTTTGTTAGGCAGGGAGCGATGCCTGATTACTACCAGTTGGGAGTTCAGTCGAGTGGATCGCAGGCTACTCTGTATTCGAGTTTTCATGTTGGTTCGAGTAGTCAGCAGTGAGGTCCGACTCAGCAGAGTCAGAGACAGCAGCAGCGAGTGCATTGGAGCAGTAGACATGGCCGTGGAGGTCAGCGTAGATCATTCAGATTTGGGTCAGGTGCTTCGAGCAGCAGCAGTGTTCGTAGTTCTGGATCAGCGGCCAGTGTTTGTCAGACTTATGGTAGAGTCCATCAGGGACCGTGTTATCTGACATTGCTGACATGTTTCAGATGCGGGCAGACAGGACATTTTACCAGATCGTGTCCTTATTCCGGGTATCAGCAGCAGCAGATTCCGCGATTCCCACAGCAGTCGATTGCTAGTGCAACACCCGTGCCATTTCAGTTACCACCAGCCCAGCATCAGAGTTCCACTCAGTTTGTTCCACAGCAGAGTCGTGGTAGAGGTACTAGAGGAGGTGCCAGAGGTGTTGGCCAGGCTTCTACCAGTCAGCAGGGAGGTCGAGGTCAGGCCAGAGTCTTCCATCTTACTCAGCAGGATGCTCAGGCATCTAATGCAGTCGTGGCAGGTATTGTTTCTGTTTGTTACCTGGATGCTTGGGTTTTGTTTGATCCGGGTGCCACGCATTCGTTTGTTTCTCCCGTTTTTGCTTCTAAATCTTGTTGGCAAGCTTCGAGGATGGCTTTTCCTTTGTCTGTTGCCACTCCTCTGAGTGATTCCTTGGACACCGATATTGTTCTTTCTGGTTGTCCAGTTCTCATGGGAGATAGAGAATTACCCACTGATTTGATTTTATTGGATGTGATGGAGTTTGATGTTATTCTAGGAATGGATTGGTTATCTCAGCACTATGTCGTGGTTGATTGCAGGAATAAGGAGGTGACTTTTAGAATTCCTGGTGAAGTAGAGTTTAAGTTTGTTGGTGATAGGAGTTCAGCACCTCAGAATCTTATTTCTGCTATTACAGCTAGGAAGTTATTGAGGAAAGGTTGTCAGGGATATTTGGCATTGGTTAGGGATACGTCAGTGGAGAAGTTGTCACTCACAGATGTTCCGGTTGCTTATGAGTTTCCTGATGTTTTTCCCGAGGAGTTACCAGGTTTACCACCTCATAGAGAGATTGAGTTTCTGGTGATGTCTTTTGGTTTGACTAATGCACCAGCAGCTTTTATGGACTTGATGATTAGGGTATTCAGACCGTATGTGGATCAGTTTGTGGTAGTCGTCATTGATGATATACTGGTATATTCTAGGAGTATGGAAGAGCACGTATATCATTTGAGGATTGTACTACAGACACTGAGAGATCATCAGCTTTATGCTAAATTCTCGAAGTGTGACTTTTGGATGGAGAGTGTTTCTTTTCTTGGACACGTGGTGTCTAAAGAAGGTATTCAGGTTGATCCACAGAAGATTGAGGCAGTATCTGAGTGGCCTAGACCTACTTTTGTCACGGAGATTCGGAGTTTTCTGGGTTTAGCCGGGTATTGTAGGCGGTTTGTGCAGGATTTTTCCAGGATAGCAGCCCCTATGACTCGCTTAACTCAGAAGAATGTTAGATTCGAGTGGTCAGAAGCTTGTGAGAATAGTTTTCAGTTATTGAAGGAGAAGTTGACCATAGCGCCAGTATTAGCTTTGCCTAATAGTGTGGATAAGTTCACAGTTTACTGTGATGCCTCTAGAATTGGTCTTGGTTGTGTGCTGATGCAGAATGGAAGGGTGATAGCCTATGCTTTGAGGCAGTTGAAGAAGCATGAGCAGAACTATCCTACACATGATTTAGAGATGGCTGTAGTGATCTTTGCTTTGAAGATCTGGAGACATTATTTGTACGGGGTGACTTGTGAGATATTTACTGATCATAAGAGCCTTAAGTACATTTTTCAGCTGCGAGATCTGAATCTGAGGCAGAGGAGATGGTTGGAATTATTAAAGGATTATGATTGCGAGATTCTTTACCATCTGAGTAAAGCTAATGTGGTAGCAGATGCCTTGAGTAGGAAGTCCTCAGGTAGTCTTGCTCACATCGGTGTTGAGAGGATACCATTGATCCAGGAGTTGCATTTGTTGGTGGATCAAGGTCTGATGATGAAGATTAGTAGATCAGGTGGACTGTTAGCTCAATTTAAGGTGCGATCTGTACCGAGGGATAGGATTAAAGCAGCTCAGAGCCGAGATCCTATTCTAGAAGAGCTTGCAGAGAATGTTCGAGCAGGGAAGTTCACTGATTTCACACTCGATGATGATGGTGTGTTGTGGATCAGTGGTAGATTGTGTGTTCCTGATGTGGATGACTTGAGAGAGGAGATTTTAGAGGAAGCACATTCTACAGCCTACAATGTTCATCCAGGTGTCACCAAGATGTACCACAGTATCAGAGATCTATACTGGTGGGATGGATTGAAGAAAGATGTCGCTGATTATGTTGCTAAGTGTCTGACGTGTCAGCAAGTGAAAGTCGAACATCAGAAGCCTTCTGGGAAGCTTCAGCCTCTTCCTATTCCTGAGTGGAAGTGGGAAAGGATAGCTATGGATTTTGTGGTCGGTTTACCTCGTTCGAAGGATGGATACGATTCCATCTGGGTGATCGTAGACAGGTTGATAAAGTCTGCACATTTCTTACCTGTGAAAGCCACATATTCAGTTGCTAGATTAGCGAAGTTGTATGTGAAGCATATTGTATGCCTTCATGGAGTACCTGTGTCCATTATGTCAGATAGAGGTTCGGTGTTTACTTCTCGTTTTTGGTAGAAGTTGTAGGAAGCGATGGGCACTAGGTTGGATTTCAGTACTGCTTTTCATCCTCAGACAGATGGTCAGTCTGAGAGGACGATCCAGACACTGGAAGATATGTTGAGGATGTGTGTCTTGGATTTGGGAGGTAGCTGGGATGATCATTTGCCGCTTGTTGAGTTTGCATATAATAACAGCTACCATAGCAGTATTGGTATGGCACCGTATGAGGCTTTATATGGAAGGAAGTGTAGATCCCCTTTGAGTTGGGATGAGATTGGTGAGAGAGCTTTGATTGGACCAGAGATGGTTTAGGATGCTGCAGAGAAAGTCGCCGTGATTAAGCGCAGGTTAGAGACCGCAGTTAGCAGACAGAAGAGTTATGCAGACCCTAGGCGCAGAGATGTGGAGTTTCAGGTTGGAGATTTCATTTTTCTGAAAGTATCTCCGATGAAGGGTGTGATGAGATTTGGCAGGAAGGGTAAGTTAGCACCGAGATATATTGGATCGTTTGAGATTCTGGAGAGAGTTGGCATATCAGTTGGATTTGCCTCCGAGTATGTCACAGGTGCATCCAGTATTTCATATCTCGATGTTAAGGAAGTATATCTCAGACCCTTCACACGTGTTACAACCTGTCAGTGTAGAAGTGAGTGGAGATTTGACGTTTGTGGAAGAACCTGTGGCGATCGTTGATTATCAAGTTCGACAGTTGCGATCGAAGTAGATTCCGATGGTCAAGGTTCTGTGGCGCAGCGACAGAGTTGAAGAGCATACGTGGGAGACTGAAGCTGAGATGCGAGCTTCTTACCCGTATCTCTTTCCTTCTTGATCTTGTTTTCTGGAATTCGGGGACGAATTCTTGTAAGGGGGGAAGACTGTAATATCCCATGTTTTTAAAATATTTTTACACTGTACCGGGATATGCAGTGTTAATAATTTATGTATATTATATGATATTTTTAAGAGTTGATATGTATTTAAAACCTATTTTAAATACTGTGTTTTATCTACAGTGTTTTACGTAAAATTTTCCCGGGACTTGCATTTTCGGGGAAATTTTCACGTAAATATTTTAATATTAATTATTTTAAATATATTTTCGGACTTGCATGAACTCATGCGTATTTTTAAATTATTAAATAAAGCCTGTGTGTATATTTATTTAATTAGGGTTTATTATTACCCTAATATTTTATTTATTATTTATTAGTTTTATTGTTATTTAATTATTTTTATTTAGTATAAATTATTAAAATATTAAATTTTATGTGTGTGGTGTATATTTAATGTGTGTGATTTAATATTATTTTATTATATAGTGTAAAGTATATATATGTACATATATACATTAAAATTTATCAAAATTACAAAAGTTTGGAAAATTACCATTTCGCCCCCCTGAGTCTTCTTCTTCCTCCCGCCCCTTCCCTTCGCCGTTTCAGTCGCTGCCGTGCCGTTTCTTCACCATGGGTGTGCCGTCCGGTGTGCCACCTCCTTCCCTAACCTTTTCCGCCGCCTGAGGCAGCCGTTTCCGATGCCTGGAAGTCGATTTTGGCCGGAGAAGCCGAAAATCGATCCACCGTCGATCACGTCGATTCCGGCCACCATTTTTGACACCTCTGGTCTCTTTCTTCTCCTTGAGCTCCGATGAGTGTGATTCTAGCTTTGGTTTGAGCTAAAATGGTCTAGAATTGCTTAGGTTTCGAATTTTCAATTTCGGCCTATTAGGGTTTTTGATTTTTTTGAGCTTCGAATTGATTGATTCATGAAAACTCCCTTCACAAATGTTGTTCCTAGTAGCTCAATCTACATGTATGAATTTTTGTAGAATTTTTGGAGATTTTTTGGATTTTTGGGTATTTTTGAATATTTTAATATTATTTTCTAATTTTCGGAAATTAATTATTTAAATTATGAAATTGGATTTTATGGTTAAATTGGGTGTTGAAATGAATTATAGGAATTTATTTGGAATTTTTATGAATTTCTAAGTATTTATTTTGAATTATTAAAGTTTATGTAAATTTGGAAAATTAGGTTAAATGTGTTTTTATTTGAAATTAATTGGATAATTGGGTTTAATTATTGATGTTATTGATAAATATGTTGAGAAAATTAATTTTGGATAATTGTATAATTTTTGATGAATTTTTGAAGTAATTTAAGTATATTAATATATATAGGGGTATTTTGGTAATTTTACCCTAAATTGTCTAAAAATGTAATTTAATTGGTTTTAATAATTATTTAAGGTATAAAAATGATTTCTACAAAATATTTGGTATTTTTAACTAATTAAAACTATTTTTCGTGAATTATTTTCAATTATATATATAATATACGGTTTTTCTAATAAAATGAGTTTTATTCGGTTTTTACAGTGTTTTAAGGTTAATTATGTAATTTCTATCTATAAAATGTATTTTTAGGTTTTAAGGATATTTTCGGTATTTCTGAATTATTCTGTGTTTGTGGACCCCGGTAGGTAGACTGTAGTTTGGAGTCCGACCGAGGGGTTGTGGTTGAGTGTTGAGCTTGTTTTTCGAAGTGTGTTTCTTTGCAGGGTCGGCTCTACTCTTTTGAGTAGAGAGATGTCCGTTTTACAGGGGAGGTTCTGTCGGATTTTCGGTAGAATTCTCGTAAAACGTGATATCCAATCGAACCCTAATTTTCGATTCTGTGTTTAATACTCTAGATTGAATTCTAGGATTTCTGTTAGGGTTTATTCTAATGTCTATTATTTATTGTTTGTTTAGTTGCGCCGAGACCAAGGGCTAGTGGACCAGGCCCGTCGGACCTGTCTCGTGGAGCGCATTAAGTGAGTTACTATACTATATATATATGCTTAGGATGCATGATTTAGAAATACATGTTTTATGTTGATTAAATATGCATAAATACTTTGATTATCTCTTAAGTTTATATTAAGTATATTTTTGGTTTATTTCTGGTATATAATAAATTATATACATGTTTTGTTAATAAAATATATTTAAAATGTTTTTAAATATATTTTTTTAGTTTAATTTATGATTTGACTGGATTTATTTGACGTATATATACACGAAATATACATGGTTTACTTTTGGTATATTTCTGGTATATATATGGATTATATTGTTATTTCATTTATGTTCATGCATCATTTATTTTTTTGTGAATGAATGTTTTACATTATTAATGATCAAGGATATCAATAGAACGTGCTACCTAGTGGGCAGCACTAGGACCGAGTACGTACCGGTACGCCTATAGTATTTAGGCTATAATACTAACTTATTTGTGGATATTGATTGATTATAATTATTGATATGTGAGATGTGGTTTGGAGGTGTGATTGCTGGAGCTCGGTTGACCAAGTGTCTCGAGGCCAATCACATTGGCAGTTAGACTACTGGAGCTCGATTGACTTAGTGTCTCGGGGCCAGTCTACTGTCTAAATGGATTAAGTGGATATATTTGGAATAAGTGAGCCTGTATGGCTAGAGTGTTGTTTAACACTATTTTCTGAGGTTGCGATATTCTAGGGTTCTATGTGATCCTTCATAAAAGATGTTTTCCAATACAAATATATAAAAATGATTTTTCTGCATCTGTGTGAAATTGCCTGTATATATATTAGATACACATATACTATTGACTGTATGCATTATCACTTAGTGTGTATGTATATATATTATAGTAATTCACTCAGTGAGGTCTGACTCCCCTCCGTTGACTATTTTTCAGGAGAGTCAACTTCTTCAGACCTCAGTAGCAGGTCGATACGCCGGATTTCTTCCGCCCCGGCTTCTTTATGTAAATTGTCTACTTGAGTCTTATTTATTTTATCTAGACACTGCAGTAGTTGTGAATTAAAGTATTGGATTTCATGTACTTTATTTTAAAGAGATGTATTATATTGAAACTGGATTTGTATTAAAAAGATTATGTATCTATGGGATGAGATTTGATTCAAATCCAGTGATGAAGTGTTATCATTATATTTATGATTTTTATTTTTCGCTGCATATTATATTGTTACTGTTATTATGGCATAATTTATTTTATTTTTAGGCTTGCACAGGTTCCGGATTCGAAAGAATTCCCGTTCCCTAGCGCCGGTCATGGCCCCTGTTTTGGGTCGTGACATTTTTGGTATTTCTGGCATTTAAATGTGTTCTGTGTATATCTCGTGAATTGTGAGCCTCGGTCGGTAGAATTATAGTTTGGGAGTCCGACCGAAGGGTTGTGTGGCTATGTATTCTTGAAGTGTGTTTTTTGTGCAGGATTGGCCCTACTTTTGTAGGGAGATGTCCGTTTTATAGAGGAGACTGTCAAAATTTTGGTAGATTTCTCGTAAAACGTGACAAGCGTTCCGAGTCTAGTTTTAAATTTTAATTGAGTCTTTCCGTAGTAACTCTAGAAGTGTAGAGTTAGAATTTATTCTGATGGTTGTTATTTTATTTTTTTAGCTGCGCTGAGACCGAGGCTTAATGGACTAAGCCCACCGAGTCTATCTCGAGGAGCGCACACCAGTGAGTTATTATACTGTATATATATGCATTGCATATAGGGTGCATCACTTAGGGTTTTTCATTTTTATTATATGTTTTTAAAGTGATTTAAATTATAATATTTTTGGTATATCTAGGGTTTGTATTTTTGTATATATGTATGTTAAATAATTATGCATGTTATTTTGATATATGCACGTAAATAATTACGTGTATGTTTAATACATTTTAGTATATATACATGTTTTAAATGTACATTTAGTCATAATTATTTTATTGAATGATTAGTATACTTTAGGTATAGTTTTAGTATATTTTAGGTTTATTCTTAAATAATTGCATGCTATTTTATGAACCTACACTTAAATTGTTTTTAAGTTTATTTTTGGTATATTTTTGATATATTTCCAAATAAATGCAT